>PVJS01002202.1:0-87018 GCA_004027185.1 Glis glis
TTTTTTTTTTTTTTTTTTTTTTTTTGCAGTACCGGGGATTGAACGCAGGGGCGTTCTACCTCCGCGCTACACCCCCGGCCCTATTTTTTTATGCTTTATTTTGAAACTGGGTCTCACGAAGTTGCGGAGGGCCTCACTAGGTAGAGAGAGAGAGAGAGACAGGGAGAGAGAGAGAAACAGGGAGTGAGCTGAGACTGGCCGCGAACCCGGATCCTCCGGTCTCCGCCTCCCAAAGTACTGGGATTACAAGCGTGCGCCACCACGCCCGGCTAAGAGAAACCTTATTTCTATTAGTAGTCACTTTGCATTCACCACTCCGTTTAACCCAGTCCTGGGCTACTAGGTACTAATTTTTTTTAGAAATCACATATTTTTATCATGGATCTTTGATTTTTTATTAATTTCTTTTTCTCTAAAATGGATCTTTGGAAGTTTTTCAATTTAAGAGAAAGTAGACAAGATCAGTTTAAGACACAAAGGAGGAATCAGTTGTGTGTTATATCTGTCAGTAACTTGTAGTTCCCAAATTCCACACTTGCCAATACTCTTGCTATTTCACATTAATGCATACATATAACAATGGCATAAGCTATTTGACAGATAAAGAACATAAAACCGAAACTGATCCAATAATAGAAGGCAAGAGGTCTAACATAGAAATTCCATTTCATGTATTTTAACTGGTTTGATGTAAAGATATGACAATGTTTTATCTTTTTCCTTTCTCTTCCTTCAGTTTTCTGTCACTTTTAGCTGTCTACTCTTCTGTTCTCAGTTTTTTTTTTTCTTAATGTATTTTGGAAGAATGATCTGTTCAAGACTTGAATTAATTTATTGTTGATTGTTTCTGAATTATCTATTTACTCATGTTTATTAACCCATAGATGAACCCAGGGGCATTCTACCTCCGCGCTACACCCCCGGCCCTATTTTTTTTATACTTTATTTAGAAACCGAGTCTCACGAAGTTGCGGAGGGCCTCACTATGTAGAGAGAGAGAGAGAGAAAGAGAGAGAGAGAGAGAGAGAGAGAGACAGAGACAGAGACAGGGAGAGAGAGAGAGAGAGAGAGAGAGAGAGTGAGTGAGCTGAGGCTCCCGCGAACCAGGATCCTCTGGTCTCCACCTCCCAAAGTACTGTGATTACAAGGGTGCGCCACCACGCCCGGCCCAGAATAAAACATTTTTGAGTAAGAGGTTCATTGAGATATGTTATTATCATAAATAATATTGTTACACAACTTTAAAATTGTTTTTAGGTTTCTGTATTTTCTAATTCCCTCATAATTCTTTCAGGTTTCACAGTATTGAGCAATAGTAGGCAGTACAGAAGGTATGGGGTCAGTCTAAAAATCAGTCCTGAGGTAAATCTAGCTAAGTACTGAGGAATAAAGATGCACAAAACATAGAGGGCTCACTTCAGTGGATCAAGGGGTACCCTGCAATAGTGTATATTTTTCTATTAAATTCAGTGTTAGTGATCTTTTGTACAAGCAGTAGCATAGGAGAGCCCTGGCTAGGATATATGTAATGTTTGCCTACATGGAGGGTGCAGGACAGAAGATTTTTAGTTTTAGTTTCCATTTAGAATTTTTTGTGTAGGACCTATTTAGTTTTACATTCTTGATAGACTAATGATCTCTAGGTTGAAAATTGCTCTTGGAGAATAAAATTTTGGAGAACAATGGATGCCTGCAGTTAAGCCTGTAACAGCGTAAATGAACGTGATGGGATACTATGATGAATGAAGTTATAAGGTTTTAGAGTTTGAATTTCAGTGTTTCTTTGAATGAAAAATGTTTCTTGCTAAAAAATTGAAACATTCTTTTGTATATTAAATTTTGGTGAAGAAACCAATTCTCATCTTTTAGACTTCCGCAGTCTTTCTCCAGTGGAACCTGGGCTATCCCTGGCAGGCAGAACCCGTCGTTTAGTGGGAAGGCTCATTTGTCTCAGCGTGTTTGTGTCTGGAGACAGACAGTGAGAAGACAAGGCTGCAGCTATCATAGTAACAAGGTGTCACAGTTTTCTCCTGGTGTCAGCCCTGTGACCACACACCATTGCACTCCTTTCTCGGTTTTCACTCTTTTGAAACTGTGATAATAGAAATACATGTTTTTGCCCTTCTGAGCAGCAGCAGCACCTTCCAGAATGTCACCTACTTGGTGACATGCCTGTCACATTGTTGGCTGCACGTTTTCAAGTGTTTAAGACCCAGGTACACTAGAAACAAAATATTCATTTCTTGTTAAGTTCTATGTAACAGGAAATCAGAGGATCCCTTTAAACCAATCCATCCTCTAGTCATTATGATTCTGAAAAAATGTAACTTTTTCATATCTCATTTCAAAACAAAACTGTCCACCTAGCCATTGTTGGCTGCAGTGTGCGACCCCGTGGTGGGCTAAGAGTGTCTAGGGATGAAGGCGGTGGTTTCTTACTGATAGCAGTGACTCCCAGAACAAGTCATTTCACTCTTTTTGTGCTTGACTTCTTTTCCCAGAAAGTAACAGAGACAGAGTATAAAATCATTTTATTTTTGTTAATTGCTACATAAATGTTTAAAGAGTGATAAAATTAACCTCATGCAGAAAGAACTTGAAGTTGGCTGTCAGGCAGGAAAACCCACAAAGTTATCGGTCCTGATCTGTGACCTGGAGGGGATTTCCAAGGAGGCGTGTAATTTCTATTTTGAATCCTGGCCTGGAACTGGGTTATTCTTAGGTTTTGTGGCATTTGATACTTTGGTTAGCTGAGGGTTCCCTAACTTAAAGTACAGTTAGCCTTCTCAGTATTTCAGGCCTGATAATCTGTGAGAATATTCCCACAGAAATGCTTTCTCTCCATTTCTGAGCTTTTAAAACTTCTTGACCACCTCTGTTTTGGGCAGGCAGCATAGCAACACCAGGCTCTCAGCCAGGCTGTGGAGTGTCCAGAAAGGTGCTTGTTCCTAGAATTTTTGTTTTGTTTTGCCAATGGACAACATGCTGCACAATTAGCAGAATTCAATTAACATTTGAAATTTAAATTGAAAACCTTCTTCGAGAGCAGAGTCAGTTTCTGTAGTACAGGATTCGCCCTGTGTTCTTTCATCTTCACTACTGGTTCTTCAAGTAGGAACTGATAGGCAGCCAGGGAGATCACTCCGGCCCCTGGTGCAGATGCGACAAATGCCTAAGTCAAAGGGCTAGGTGTCTGAGCTCGGTGACGCCTGATGTAAATGTGAACAGCTTAATCATGGAGCCAAACTTTAGAAAATAGTGTCTTGGCAGGGGATACCCTAGAACAGGGAGATCTGGGGGCAGGTCTTCTTTCCCTACATTCCTAGATACCCAAGATGGGTCTTGGCCTGATTACACCTTGGTCTAAAGAACCCATAGGTAGAAGTGGCAGGTCTTCCTTCCAGCCCTTCACCTCCAAAGCTTGTCTCATTGTCTGGTTTTGTCTGACAGTTTAGAGGATGCACATGTGCCATGTGCCCGGGCAGAGTCATGCTACTACTGCTGCTTTAACATGCTTGTCGAGATTTGGTGCACCTAGGCCTGAGCAAGAGGCCATAATAAGTGCTGGTGATTTGTAGTAATAGGAGAAATAGTGTGATATAGAGAGTATCCTGATATGATTCGCATGAAGTTAAAGTAACGGCCATGACCTTCACTGACATTGCTCATTCTACCAGAGAAGACTTTAGAGCCACAATAATTATACTTTTTGAGTTCGTAATCTTTTCTATTCATTCTTTTTTCTTTTTAATGTGCCTTTCTTAAACCTATTCTGACTCTTGGAAGCGGTGCATATGTCTGTATTCTTGACAATAGTGATAGCTCTTTGGCTTGTTATTTGTTGCTTCAGACCAAATTATTCAGAAATTTTGTAGTTTAAGAAACTTAGACAACTACCGTTCAGTTTCTTAGTTTTGCGAGTCAAATTCATGACAGTGTGGCTCTTAACAGTGATTCTGCTCTACACGGTGTTGGCTGGGATCATCCACGTGGCTACTCAGGTGCAGTGTGGACTGGGTTAGAAGGTCCAAGAAGATTTCACTGTGAGTCTGGAATCTTTGTTCTTCTCCACCTGGCATCTCTCTCCATATGACCTCGTAGCAGGATGGTCTCAGGGTATTCAGACTTCTAACATGATAGCTGGCTTCCAAAAGGGAGCATTTGAAAGGGTGAAGGCTAGAGATCATTTGAGGCCCAGCCTTGGGCATTCTGTGGTGTTACATTCTTTCTGCTAAAAGATGCAGCTCAGATTCGAGTGGAGGGAAAATAGAGTCCATTCAGTGGGAAGAGGGGCAAAGAATTTGCAGCTATCTTTTCTCATGACAACATTGTGGGGTTTGTAAGTTTGCTTTTATAGATCCTCTGGAGTCTGATATTGGCATGAGGTTATTGTCCTTCAATCTCTATCATAAAATAAAGATCAACATTTTTCTTTGTTGACTTCTTTTAATTGGTTAGAGAATATTTAAATGATGAACAGGTTCAAATTTCACCAGTTTCATCGTATTAAAGACAAGATACATTTAGGAAAATACAAGTCTTTTACAAAATTGCTTTATTCAAGTGAGTTTATGGAAATTCTTATAGTAATTACAATTTATTTATCACTTTAAATTCAGGCCCTGAAATGATTTCTTACAACTTTTTAATTTCTTTGATCTTTCTGTTGTTACCATTTGTCATATTGTCCCCCCTTTGCAGATGGAGAAACTGAAATAATGAGTTTTATATCATGATTTTAGCAACAGAGTTGGTGTAAAACTTATCTTGCCCTACCTTTCTTTTTAAAAATCTTAAATGATTGATTTGCTAGCCTACTTGGACTTATACTTTGGCATTTATATATATATATATATATATATATATTTTTTTTTTTTTTTTTTTTTGCGGTACGGGGGATTGAGCCCAGGGGCGTTCTACCTCCGCGCCACACCCCCAGCCCTATTTTTTATACTTTATTTTGAAACCGGGTCTCATGAAGTTGCAGAGGGCCTCACTAAGTAGAGAGAGAGAGAGAGAGAGAGAGAGAGAGAGCTGAGGCTGGCCGCAAACCCAGATCTTCCGGTCTCCGCCTCCCAAGTACTGGAATTACAGGCGTGCGCCACCACGCCCGGCTGGCATTTTATATTTATACATTTTCTTTTTCTGGTACTGGAAGTTGAACCCAGGGACATTCTACCTCTGAGCTATACCTCCAGCCCTTTGTATTTTATTTTCAAACAGGAACTTACTAAGTTGCTGAGGGTCTTGCTAAGTTGCTGAGGCTGGCCTCAAACCTGTGATCCTTCTGTCTCAGTGTCTCAAGTACTGGGATTATAGGTGTGTGCCACCATGACTGCCTGGCATTTTGACATTTAACTTAAGAGAACCTATGGTTCTCTTTTAGTTGATTCATTTAGTTGAATTGATTTTGTTCACATATTTTTAAAGGAAAACTTTGCGTTCAGAAATATGTCTCACCAGGTTTGTATAGAATTGTATTTATACCTGTACATATACAGGTATGATTGTTTTCAATTTGTGAAGATTCAGAATTTTAAGCTCAAAAGAACAGTAGTACCTGCATACAGATTTGGCCTTTCCTATTCTAAAATGCAAAAGATTTTGACAAATACACTAAGATTGGTTTGTATTGCCCTGCATGGTCAAGGAAATTAAGGTTATTGCAGTTGTTTTTTTGCATTAGCTTCCTGCTTTCCTCTCTTCTCCTTCCCTCCTTTCCGTATTTTTAGAGGTAGTTGTTTTCTCTGTGTATCTTGCTTTTATGAAATGATAGCTGGCAGGAAGCACAAAGAGACTGTGGCGATTGCCTTTCCTTCGAGGGCGTGCATCTTTTGCCTGTTCATCACTCCAGTGAAGACTGTGTTCCAGTGGTAGAAGGAACAATCCTTGGCCTTGTTAGTTCCACTGCTTATGTTCTTGTTCTTGGATGAAGGTTGGAATATACAAAGGAGGGACATTACTGGCATGTTTATTGAGGTATGAGTATATACAAAGCTTAATGGAAAAATTGAGTGGAAGTTAGATAGCAGGATATTAATAGTTTATTTCCTTATGCTTGAACCATCTGAGATGAGGGCAATGCAGAACCTGTTGTTGCTGTAGTTCATCTAATCTTGACCTATAAAATCTCCATGAGTTCTGCTAAAGAAAGAGATTCTGAAAGAAGAGATTTTCTGTGAAGCTCTGCCATGGCGGGAGGGACCCAGTTGCTTTGGTTAATGGGTGCCAAGAAGCACTCACACAGAAGTTGGAGACCCATTATTTGGTCTGCTTTAAACGTGTGTGTGTGTGTGTGTGTGTGTGTGTGTGTGTGTGTGTGTGTAAATTTGGTCAGTGAAGTGTTCTGGATTCTGTTATACTACCTAGTCATAGTCAGTCTCAGTGTTGGCATCTCTACTCTCTTAAAACAGTGATTCTCTGTCAGAGTGCACAGTTAGAATTACCTCTGGATCCCACATCAAGAAACCCTGCTTTGTAGGATTCTATCCGATTGTAATGCACAGTCCTGCTTCAGAGGTAGGATTAGCAAGTGTTGTAGGTTTGGTCATATTAAAACCAAGACCATGAAAGACAGTCTTAGGGAGTGGGAGAAGTCTTAAAAATGTTAATTTAATTTAATTTTGAATGTTATGTAAGTGTTGCACATTTGGGGGGGTGTCTGTGTTCTATGACATATAGCAAAAGATGATAGAACAAAGAACTTACATGAATATGGGAAAGACTTTATTACATGCATATTTTCACAAATTTATCAATGCCAATCACAATGTTGTGCAGCGAGAGGGAAAGGGAGTAGGGTGGGAGCTGGGGGAGGACTCACCGAGTGCTGTGTGCATGTATGTCTCTATCACTCTGAACTTCATCATGATGTATGATTACAATGCACCAATTAAAAAAAGAAAAACAACTATGCTGTGACTTATCTCCATTTACAGATTTTGTTCGGCTTTAGAGTAGCAGTCCAATGACAGCAAACAGTAATTCCTATTTCTGACATAAATAGTTGAGAATGTTGACAAATATGATATTTCATTCAAGAACTCTTTTGACTGTAAAAAGGTAACATTGCAATGTTAATAATTATTGTCTTCTTCCTTTCCACATCTATTACTTGTATGAGTTTTCTGTATATTAGTGGAATTTTAATTGAGGAGAAAAGAAATTTCTTCCTTTTTTATACATTTCTTTAAAAGAAATTAGAGAAATTATTTTAATCTGCAGGGAACTAAAACAAAAACATAAAAGGGAATAATATAGAGCAATTTATGGTCCCATGGAAAAATCTTCAATGTGTACACAGTGCCAGAGAAGACTATAGAAGGATGTGGTCAGAGTGGGCTAAAGTAGTGGGGTTCATGGGCAAGGTGGGACTTGGGACAATTTATAATGGTTAGGGCTCAACATATTATGTGACTAGTATTATAGAGAGCTGGGGAGAAGGGAGTGTTTTTGGTTAGTTCGTTTGTCTTCTTGGAAAATATTACCCCCAACCCCAATAATAAGATTGATTAATTTTGGGTGATAGGGAAATCTTTGAAGAAGATATTGGGCAGTTTGAACTTGGCCTTTCAGGTTGTCAGCTGCCATTCTAGTTTTTTTTTTTCCATTATGGAAAATTTCCAACATGTTCAGACATAGACTAGTGTAATGGATCCCCATGCACCTATCATCCAGTTTCACCAGCTATCACTTAATGGCTAATACTGTTTTATTTCTCTTTCTACTTGCTTCCTTCTCCCTATTTTGAAGCAATCCTAGAAACCATATTGCTTTATCTATATCAGTGTGTATCTCCAAAGGATAAGAACACTTTTTAAAAAGCATAGCCATATCTAAACACAAAATTTCTGTATTCAAATTCAGTCAGGCTGGGCGTGGTGGTGCACCCTTGTAATCCCAGTACTTTGGGAGTCAGAGACCGAAGGATCCGAGTTTGCAGCCAGCCTCAGCTCTCTCTCTCTCTCTCTCTCTCTCTCTCTCTCTACTTAGTGAGGCCCTCCACAACTTCGTGAGACCCGGTTTCAAAATAAACTATAAATAGGGTCGGGGGTGTAGTACAGAGGTAGAACGCCCCTGGGTTCAATCCCCGGTACCGCAAAAAAAAAAAAAATTCAGTCAGTGTTTACATTTCCAGTTATCTCAGATGTGATAATTATGTTTTCCACAGTTTGTTTGAACCAGAATCCAAACAAGGTTTAAATATTACAATTTGATAAGTTTCTCAGGACTCCTTTAATCTATAATTTCCTCCTTCACCTCTCATTTTGTTTTTGCCCCTGAGTTTATGTATTGAAGAAACACGATCATTGATCTTGCAGAATTTTCCTGTGTGGCTTTTGTTGATTGCTTTCTATCCTTTGCTGTTTACTTTTGTCCTATAACTTGGGCCTAGAGGCTTGATCAGATTTAAGTTGATGTTGGGGGCATGCTTACTTCATAGGTGATGGTAGATGCTATTCTTTTTTTTTTTTTATAAAGGAATTATACAGTGAAAGTAATGTTTTTAGGATGATTTATCTGGCAACAGTGTACACAATGAATTGGTGAAGAAGGAAATGGAGAGATACCAGTTAGAAGGCAAGTTCAATCAGTGTAGGCTGGGAAGGCAGGACAGTGAAAAGAAGGGGAGAAAGATTAGGGAGATTAAAAAAAAAAAGAATGAGTTTTTAAAACCTTTTACTATCAGCGCTCTAATGAATGAAGAGCCATAGTCAGGGTGAAGTTTTGAACCTGGATGACCGTGAATAAGGATCAGGGAAGTGGTGTTTTGTGTGTGTTAAAGTTGAGGCATTGGCAGAATGTACCTGTAGAATTGTGTTATAGGTGGCTAGACTGAGCATGAGAGGCTAGGGCAGAAGAAAGGACTCTAGAGGTCTGTATGGCTGGGGGTACTAGGCGAAGTTATACACATGGACAGCTCAGAATCAGTAATGAAGCGAGGAGTACTTTCCTTAAATAGTTTATCAACTCAGTTCTCTATATTTGTTAACAGATATGGTCCCTAGAGACTGGAGCGTCTTGTGGCAATACCACATTTTGTCGTTTATTTTTTTCTGCATGTTTACATCCCATGTGGGTGATATGGTAGCATATTTTCGAGCAAGACCCAAATGCTGTTGATGTCAGGGGTGGGAGATTTCAGAAGCTGGAGCTGCCTTTGGGTATGTGGACTGACAGCTTAGAGAGGAAAGAAATGCTAGGTGGGTAAAGTGAGTCTGGGAGAAAGTGAAGCAGAGCAAGCAGGAGAGAAAGCATAAGCAGCTAGCTCTTAGGAAAAGACCTTGGAGTAGAGGCGGTGGACATGCCCGCCTTAGCATTCTCTATTTCCCTAGTAGTCACTGTATTTACCAGCCTGACCTATACCATGACTGAGAGCTGGTTAGTAAAGGGAGGCACCAGTGGTTTCCTAATGTCCTCTCCTATTTCTTCTCTCATATCCATCAGAACACAGATAATGTGGTTAATGGGAGACTATAAAAATTGTGTATAATCATAAAAAAGTCCTTCCTAACTGAAAGGATTTTAAGAAAATATGTTATTCCAAAATATCCCCTAAACTGTTTAACAGCATCATATTCACTCATCTGTGTTTTATGTATACTTTTGCCTAGAAGGATGGTAAAATAAATTTTTGCCATCAAATCTATACTTATAATCCAACGAGGTGTTGAAGAACGGTGATGGGCCCTTCTTTATAGCTGAATTGTGTTCAAAATCATTTTCATGTTTTAATGCTAAGATTATAGAGCAGATCTTATACCACTCAAAGGTACAGATTTTTTTAAATCATCCTGGGCTTCCCAGAAGTATTTGTTGTTGCCAGAGAGTTGTTCACATAAGTGAGTTGCATGAACTTCTAAAAATTAGCTACCTTAAAGTTTTCAAGGGTTTTGAAAATATAACATGAGCAGCAGCAACACAATCCATGGCTTTGGATATGATTCTATAGGAAGATGGGGCTGCAGCCAAGTGAGCTGCAGCAAATGACGAAAGCTCAGCATGAAGTAGCCAGCCTCATGGGGGTGATAAACGACAGCACATTAGATATGTGTTAGCAGCGTGATATGGCAATGAGAAAGGCCAGCACTATTTTTGGCGGTGCTGCACAGAACAGTCTCCCATCACCGAGTTGGGCTGATCATCCCTTTCCATCCAGTTCTCGGGAGGTAGCATCTGGGAGGCTGCCTGGCGCACTGGGCACATGTGCACGCGGAAGACAGATACACGGGTGGGAGGCCCAGGCAGAGCATCTGCAGTGAGTCAGGACTTCGGATGAGGCAAGCTCTGCTGCTTTTTAGAGGAAGTGACACGTGTAGGAATGCGCAGAAAAGTTAAGTGATGTTAACCTTTTCAGAGATAGGAAGATAGTGAAGAAATATTGTCACCGTAAAGTTGGTCACCAAGAAGAGCGTTATGACTCCTCAGTGGTTGGCATTGGTTTAATACACTGCAGGTTAGAGGGGTTGTGCAAGCGTTTTAACAGACAGCAGATCAGCAGAAAGGGGCTCCTAAGCAAAATTAAGGAAGTGGTTGTTTATGGTCTACTGTGTTTTTATCAAGGGATCAACATTGGCCATGCTCACTGTCATGGAGAAAGGGTTACAAAACAGTAATAGATTAGGTAGGCCAGGTGCTTTTGATGGGAAATTCAAATGCAAATGTTAAGCTCCAAAACAATGAGGCTGAGACTCTGCAGTGATCTTTAGAAATATTAATATGAAATAAAGGAATTATTTACTTTCCACAATAATAGTGTAAGCAAGTACACCAGAAAGAAATTAAGAAATACAGAATGTAAACAGAATATCAGGGTATTTTTCTGCAGTGAGAACTACTGGACCATAGGACATCCCTAGGAAAATGAGGTTGAATTTCGTTGAACATTCGATCCTGACAGAATTGAACATGTATCCGTAGAGAAATGGGCTGAAAATCCCTGTAGGTACTTTTTCATTTATCTTTTCTCTGATTCTGGATCCTTGTTGATGATCCCTTCACCTGCATGATCAGAAAGAAATTTCATCTCTTATTTTTCTACACCCAGGCATATTTTAGATCCTCCGCTGATTCACATAGGCTAAAAGTAGAGCTTCATTGCCCTGGGATTAACCTGGCACCATCCTTCCTGATTTTGTAGATTGACTCCCCTCTGTTTGTGATGCAGTGTTAGGGTTCCTTATTATAAGTGGATAAATTTGATAGAGTGGGCTGGTCTGTGTGGAGTCAGTGTCTTCTTCAAAGATATCTCATAACCCAACAGGGTTGCCAGCTAGCCTCCTGGGGTACTTTGGGATCAGCAAATTTGCAGAAGAAATGGCAGTCATATTTTCCTCCTTTTCCCTAGGATTTTACTTTTAGGAAAAAGGATATTCAGTGAACTAGGTGACCATAGATTCTTACTTTGTCCTGTAGAAGGTGTGATAATTGCAGGTTTCTGGCTGGGAAAATCCATCGAAGATGAACTTGACTCCTTATGGTATGGTGAGAATGGGTATGACAGTCTTTGTCGTAGTGTCATTGTATAACCAAAGAAGTAAACTGAAAAAGCAAACTAAATTTTATATTCATTTCAAATGATTCATGTTTCCCTGTAATAAATTAATCCCTTTGATAAGATTTTTTTCTTAGTTTGGCATTCAAGTGCCTCTACAATTTGCACAAAGTCTATTTTTCCAGGCTTAAATTTACTCTTTTCCTATAAAAATGCTGTGTTCTGATTAAATCAGTCTTTCTCTCTGTCCCCCAAATATGACTCTATCCCTTCTTATCCAGCACTTCTGTTTGTCCTATATATCTTTCCCACTGCCTTTGTCCTCATCCCTGAATACCTTTTCCGATGTGCTCTCTGTCTTATCTATGAAACATTCATTGATCATTTCCTTTCTAAAACTCTGTACTTTTTGTTTTTTACCAGAGTACTCATTTGACATATCTAATGGCTATATTTTTCTTCCTCTACAGAATCCACAGCTTTCCATTTTAATCAGATTAAAGGTCCTCTCGAGTACCATTTCTTACATGTCTTTAAATTTCTCACAGTGTTTTTGCCTTTCGTTTTTCAATTCATTATTCAGCTTTTCTTCAAGCCTTGTGAGAGAAGAGACCATCATTTATTTACTGCGTGCACTCCCCTCTCTTCTACCCACACAGTTTGGCACAGGTTGTTATATGCAGAATGTACCTAATAAATGCTTCTTGAATGAAGGAGTAGTACTCAGTACATATATGTTGATCGCTTGATTCAAAACTTGCTACAGACTGAATATGTCCTCCTTAAACTTATGTGTTGAGGTCTAATCCCCAAGGGGATGGTATTTGGAGGTGGGGCTTCTGGGAGGAGATTAGGTCAAGAGAGCAGAGCCCTCATGAGTGGAATTAGTACCTCATGAGAGAGGCCTCAGAGAGCTCCCTGGTCACTTTGACCATGTGGAATTACAGCAACAAGATGACTGGTTATGAAACAGGAATATGGCCCTCACCAGATAATCGATTTGCCAGTGCCTTGATCTTGGACTTTTCAGCGTTTGGAACGATGATGGAATAAATTTCGTTGTTTATGAACTACCCATTCTATGGTATTTTGTTTTAGTAGGCCAAATTAGAGAACTTCAAATGCTTTGTAAATGTAATGGACTTTATAGATTTAAAAATTGTGTAGCTGGGCAATCATAGAATTGTGAAGGTTTACTATACTCACATGAGACATCCTGCTCTCTCTTAGTCTCACTTATAGTTAAATTCTCTCTATATGAAGTGTTCCTGTTGGTCAGGCAGATTAGCTCAGATTTCCAGTTAAGGAGAATGAAATAATGTTGGCAAGAGAAACCATTAACAGTTGAGGCTATTTTAGTATGTTGTTATATAACTGATGCTCACTCATTGGCAGCCATCATTTTCACCTTGTCAATGATAGATTTGGAAGAATGGTAAAAAAAATTTGATAGTAGGTTAACTTAAAATAAAAGTATGTAAGATTGTCCTTCATTTTTGCTTTTACTGCCAGGCATGCTGGTGCACACCTGTAATCCCAGTATTTGGGAGGCTGAGGCAGTAGGATTGCAGGTTCGAAACCAGCCTTAGCACCTTAACAAGGCTCTCAGCAACTTAGTGAGACCCTCTTTCCAAATTAAAAAAAAAAAGTAGGGCTGAGGGTGTAGCTCAGAGGTAGAATACCTTTGGGTTCAACCCCTAGTAATACACACACACAAATTGATTTTTCAGTTTACTTATCCTTATTAAAAAAACTTTTCCTCCAAATCTTGCCATAGGTGAAATGCATTTGCTGTAAATTGTATTTACTTTGTTCAGTGATATCTTTGGTGTG
Source organism: Glis glis (assembly GCA_004027185.1). Classification (NCBI taxonomy): domain Eukaryota; kingdom Metazoa; phylum Chordata; class Mammalia; order Rodentia; family Gliridae; genus Glis; species Glis glis. Next base: position 13,328 of record PVJS01002202.1, read on the forward strand.
TAAATACTTTAAGTGTTAAGTTTTTCTTTAGAATCATCAGAACTTCTATTATGTAATACTGTGGAGTAAATGTTAGCTAATCAGCACATGCATTTCAGCAGAGAGGCGGCTTCCACTGAGTGGTGTGGAGTGTCTCCTCAGTATAGTGTGTGAAGTGTTTTGTGGTCCTCTGGGAGGTGAGGTGTTATAGAAATATAAGGCTTTCATGACAACTCCTGGCCTACTATACAGAAACATGCTCACATCATTGATGATTCTTTTGCATAGTCAAAGAATTAAACAAAAAAGTCATATTAATTTTCAGCTCCATTAGAGATGCAAGAATCAAAAAAAGATGTTTGCCAAATGGGAAGGGACTTAATAGGTAGGAGGAAGAAATTTTAATTTCAAGCTTCAAGTGAATGTTACAAATAATCTAGGACTAAAAAAGGCCCTACTGAACGTGTCTGAAAGTGTCCTTTTTAAAGATCAGCAATGTTAAGAGGGGGGAAATGGGAAAAAACCCTCACAGGACTATGAAATTAAAATTGTTATAATTGAGTCAGTTTATGATAGTAAATTACTTCTGAGCACCTCATTTTAAAGATGTCCAAAGAATCTGTGGTAATTAGTTTAATTTTGCCATGGTCACCAAGTCCTTATATTATTGTTGTTGGTCAAACAGCAGTACTCTCCTCCCCCCTTTTTTATACCTGGTTGCAATTGAAGATGATGAAAAATCCATTTACTTGCAGAAGAGTAAATGTAAAATGTGAAATAGGGACATTTGAAGCTCTCACATTAAGGAAAGTTTGTGTTTTTAATATCAAATACTGTTCCAGTTTTCCCTCACCCACATGTAAACACCATCTCAGTCTCTACGAAGGCTATGGTTAATCTTCAGGGATCATTAATCAGAGGTTAGAGAGATGAGGAATCATATACGGTGGAGAGCAGTGCCCTTTCCTTTGAAATCAAAACCTGCAGGCAACCAGAAGCGCTTGAGAAGATCCTCATCCTTTCTATCGATTATACTCTTGATGTTGTATCTCCTCTATTTCCCTTTATCCTCAGCCGAATGAGATGCAAATAGGGCATGATATCAAAGGAGCAAGGGACGAGGACCACAGATCTGTGGTTGAGTGTACTGAGATGATTCGCATTTAGGCCCTATTTGACTGTGAAGGCTTTTTACTGCTTAAAACACGCACGCACACACACACGCGCAAGGCGCGCACACACACACACACACAAAAAAAAAATATACACAGTATTTAGAAAGGAAAATGCCATCTGTTCATTCTGTCTACATTTTTGTAGGGGATCTAATCTGACAGTGAATCACTTGGAATTTCTACAGAATAAACTTGTGCTAGCTAACATTATAGGGAAAAGGATGGGGAGACCACCAAAATTTTTTCTCTAGGAATTGTTTAGTTTTTAACTCAGCAGATGCTTTTTTTTTTAACTTTTTAACTACATGTATACATGGCAATATGATCTTTTTTTTCATGTTTTAATGTTAGCCTTTTCTGACTCTTTATGGGAGAAGTTCATCCCTTTGTCTTATCATGAACATTTCTCAGGGGAGACAGTAATGTCAGGACTGACTAGTGGTCCTTAAAACATGGTGCCCTGACTAGCAGCATCTACACCATTTGGGATCTGGTTAGAAATGCAACTTCTAGTGTGATGTCAGTGTGCAGGAGGACCACAGAATTGGATACTGGACTTTAAAAAGGAAATTCTACTGTTGCTTCAAGAAACATCAACATTCGGACTCACTTATGCTGATGACTGGGCCAAGCTTCAAATATATTAGTTCAGCCGGGCATGGTGGTGCACGCCTGTAATCCCAGTCCTTGGAAGGCTGAGACAGGAGGATTGCAGGTTCCTGGCCAGTGTCAGCAATTTAGTGAGGCCCTCCACAACTTAGTGAGACCCTGTTTCAAAATAAAAAATAATAGGGCTGGGGGTGTAGCTCAGAGATAGAATACCCTTGGGTTCAATCCCTAGTATCACATAATATATAAAAATATGTATTGGAAAATTATGTATTACATATTAATATATAATTATATATTAAATATATTATTTCCTTCAACCCACTCAACACTTCTGGGAGCTTGATATTAGCCCCCATTCACATGATGATATCGTGTTTAAGCCTATATGATTGGCAAGCCGCAGAGCCAGGCTTTGGATCTTGGTGTGACATTAAAGTTCATTTTTTTTTTTTACTACTCTCGAATAGGAAGATTTTTAAAAGGATGGTTTTAGGTGAGTATTCTTTTTTTTTTTTTTTGCAGTACTGGGGATTGAACCTGGGTACATTCTACCTCCAGGCTACACCCCCAGCCCTATTTTTTTATTCTTTATTTTGAAACAGGGTCTCACTAAGTTGCAGAGGCCTCACTAAGTAGCTGAGGCTGGCCGCGAACCCGGATCCTCCGGTCTCAGCCTCCCAAGTACTGGGATTACAAGTGTGCGCCACCATGCTGGCTAGGTGAGTATTCTATGACTTTTTACAGGTATGTCATCAGTCAGGAAGGCACCCAGGAAGTCAAACCGCAAGTTGCTTGCCAAGAGCAAACCAGAGTATAGAACTAGAACTTGAGTCTCGCCCCTGCTCTGCCTTTACTCTCCCTTACTCATCTAGTCCACTGAATGTCTTGCATGGGCTGGTTCCTCCTGGGAGTCTTGATTCCTTAGGAGACTCTAACTTCCCTGTGAAGTGTACCACCTATTTTACAATGAAGCTTTCCATGTCAATCTGGAAAAATTGAAGTGGAGCAACTTTTTCAAGGTCATTTTTCTCTTTCAGTGGAAGAGTTGTAGTTCGCTTCTATTCATATTGGTGTTGTCAGGTTACAACTTTGCTACTGTCCTGCTTCAATGCACAAAGAAATACAAGGCAACCAAGGTTCTGAAGTTCACTTTTACCTGTGTTTTGTCTAGAAGACTTTTCAAACCTGACATATTTCTTTGATTTGCATCTTGACTCACAACAACAATCGTGGTTCTATCCGTTTCAGGTCTTGATTTGAGGTGGTCTCTGAAGCAGGCTGGATCTATCCCAGATAGAGCCGATCTAGCCATCCTATCTAGGCTTGTAGATATTCTCTTGTTTTTGTTCGTTTATATGTTTTTTTATCATTTTGTTTTTTTTACCCATCATGTAAAGTTGCAGTCTCCTTAGCTGAAGTACTGGCTTTTGGGCATTGATGATTACTTCTTTGTTTTTTTGTCTGTAAAACTAATACAGTATAATTTCACAGCAGGTGTTCAATAATTGCATAAAGAATATTTTGGCTCTTTCTTATCTGTTATCCTTTTATTTTCAGACCTGTCCTCTGTGCATTGTTCCATTTCTCTTTCCTGTTTTCTCTGAGCATTTGTACTCGCCACTCCCCTAATGCAGATACACCATTCTTTTCTCTCTAAACCCATTGTTTCGTTAATGATAAAAACTTAAAAAGTCCAGCTAGCATTTACTGAGCATTTACTATATCACAGATGCTTATTAGTACTTTATGTAGATCTCATTTAATCCCCATATTATTAATTCAACTGTTATTTTTACTTTGTAGGTGACAAAAAAAGAGATTTCAAATAGTTAAGTGACTTGCCCCAGCTATTAAGTGGTGAGGCTGAGATTGAAACTTTATCTGATTTCATTTGGACACTTAGCCAACTATGGTACATTATCTGCATGGTTTTTAAAAATTCATGTAAATCCTTATGGCTTTGTCTCCTTTGCTCTATGATGACATCTTGCTCATGCATCAGGCCTAACCTGCTTCTTGTAATCTGGAAAAACATGCATCTGCTTGTTGTAATCTGGAGAACCATACATGGAGACAACTAGGCAAGCTATCCAGGCCAAGTGTCCCACACCTGGAATCCTGGGGTCTACCACTAGAGGGACCTGGATGTTCTCAGGGCCATGACAGACTATAGCCTCCAGGCTAAGATTTCTTTCACATGGCTCAAGCTATCTCCTTCTAGCAATGACAAAGTTAGTGTATATGTTTGCAATTAGGCTGGGATGCCATTTTCAAACGTTATGGTGTAAGTGTAAGGATAAGGGTGCATGCACAGTCCTGTTATAAAATAGGGCTGTATCAGTACTTTCCTAGTTTAATTTCTTCCTTCTGATGTATCCAACAATCCCTTTCTGCCCAGGATCTCCTTCTCTTCTTTTTACCCAGTTCCTTACCTATGGTGGGCAAGTGCTTTACCACTGAGCCGCACCCCCAGCCACTCAGTCCAAGATCTTAGTGACTTTGTACATTTGCACACAAACACATATACCTTTGTATATGCTTTGCCCTTTGTATTTGCTTTATTCAGTTGGGTTGAACTTTTACTTTCAATGTAAACTAGAACACAAATTGGGCCAGATCTCTTTAATAACATTCCCTTTCTAGACTTTCCTCAGTAATTTGTTCTTTCTTTAAAGTAGGTTTAGAGGGGAGCTAAAATCAGAACTAGAAAGTTGAGTTTGTATTGTCCTCTTTTGTTTATTTCAGTAAATTTTATATTCCTAACTGAATTTCTAAAAGAAATTCTAAAAAGAACTGGATTACCTTTAGTTCCTTTCAGTATAACCCTAACTTGGTGACTTGACTTCCATTTTCTCTAAATGGAAATATTTACATATATTTGGGGGATGTCTGTGTCTCAGTTAGTATTTCTAAACCGATTAGAGAATGTAAAGTGAAGTTTAAGTGTTTATTATTTTTAATTACGTTATAAAGGTTAAAATATAGATAACCATCATTATCATAATCATTTAGTCATTATATTTCCAGAGTGCTTCATTCATGTAAATTAGCTGGTGCTCCTGGCATTCCTATAAATTATGTCAGTATTGTCCATGAGATGTTGTCATTTACAGTTTATAGTTTTTATTTTTATTCTGGCCAAACTACTCCTGGCTAAAAGGGTGAAAGCAATAGCTTTAAAATCACATATGATAAACATTCTTAAATACTTTTGCAGATATCACTAGGTACTAGAAATACTGAGATGACTGCTAGGCCAATATTAGAAAATTAATTTATTTCCCTTGAACAGATTGCATATCTTTGATTTTTCTCTTCTCCCTCTCATCTACTTCTTTTTCTGTTTCTTTTGTACTTTTATTCATACAAAACAAGCATATACTGTACATATATACTTTTTCACATATTTTCTTGAACTAAACATACACAACTTAGATCAGAAAACAACATACTACCAGAATCTTTGGACTTCTCTGACGACTTGTCCATTGAGCATCTTCATGAATGCAAGATTGTGTCCTACACACTAGAGATAGAAATATCAGTAGAGTTAGAATTATGGATTTAATAAATTTTCATGCTCAGATATTTTGCTTCAATTATAAAACTCATTTCAGTACATTGCAGAAATACTATTTCACTAACTTTAAGTAGCACTGAATATTCACAGAAAGAGATGCATGCAGGATGTGCCTCATGTATGGTGTAGACAAAATATACTATTGGATATCACAGAAGAGAAGTTGAGGCCTTTTAGAAATAGTTCATCTGGAGGTGGGATTGGAGTTTGGCTGGGATAGAAGGCTTGGACAAAAAAGTGGGCTTGAGCTAAGAAAAGGAAAAAGATGGGGTAGGGATGTCATTTAGTCCAAACAGATCAAGATGTTTTGTACATGTCATGTTCTGGTGACAGGGAGTACCCCGATTTGTTTGGAATAGAGGGTTCATGTAAGGGCATAATTACTATTTATATTTGAGGGGTAAGTGAAGGCCATGTTTCTAAGGAATTTGAATGCCAGATAAGAATTTATAGTGAACTAATGCTTATTGGATACTCTCTGTGTTAGTGGCACTGAAGACATATGATCAACTTGAGGAAAAATGGAGAGACTAGAGACAGGAACAGAAATTAGAAGACTGTTATGGTTGATCAGATGTGAGAGGATGAACCTTTGATTAGGGTGGGTTCCAAAATTTGTAGACCTGTCCCTAGTGGATTGACTGCAGCTTTTCATGATTATTCTATATATAATGTGTTAAGAGTTTGCAATATATAATGAGTATTTACTTGGCAGATACTTACCAATGATCTAAGATATATATACTTGGATTTCTGGGCTGCTCACTATTCCTCTCCTCACTTGGCATTAATTAATTTGGGGGCAAGCATTTAATCAGTTACTTCCTAGTGTCTGTATATGACCATTTGATTGGGAGTCATTCTACTGACTGAAAATTGTAGTTTTTACAATGCTCTCTCCTACTTATTTTCTTAGGAATTTTTTGCTCGCTTTTTTACAAAAGCATATTCATGTCAGATTATTGAATATAGTTTATGGTTTCTCTTTGTTTCCTAGATATTCCATCATTTTAGAAACAAAATCCAGATCTATTAGAGGAATTACTTTTGACCTTTTTCTCCCAGTTTTAGCCCTTCTTGGCCATCACAACTATCTAAGGTTTGTATCAGTCCTTCTTCCCTTTCATCACCACCCTGAGAGGTCTTGTTCTTCTGTTTTGGGTTACATGGTGGGTTAGTAGACTAGATAATGAGAGGATGGATTTAGAAATAGGTGGGATGTATAGATTGGTAGGTTAATGGGTATTTTGGAAAATGAATTGTGTAAAAGAAGATAGGGAGCTAAGAAACAGAAGCAGGGAATAAAATATAGGAAGGATGAAAATAGGAGAGAAAACAGAAAAGTAGGAGATCTCAGATTGGTGGCATGAGGAGTGGTTTGTAACCAGAGATTACTAGTTGAAATCGGGTTCATAAACTCTTAACTAAGTTGGACAGAGCAGAGTCAAAATTATTGAAATATCTTAAATTTTCTTTCAACCAATTATACGATTTGCCATGATTTTTAATACTTCTCTGGAGTAAGGCTACAAATCCCAGTTGCCATCACCATTTGTATACAATATTGTTTCTTAATGTCAGAGCCCTCATGTTTACTTTATTTGGCAGTCTGGACAATTTCAGCCTTTTTATGGTGGCTTTTGTACTAATATTGATCCAAATTTAGGTGTCTCTTCTTTTTGTTCCTATTCAGTCAGGCGTTTTACTTCTCAATGATGTCAGTTTTCCTAAAATTTGGTCTCTCTTACCATTGACAGTATGTTTCTCATTCTTCAATAATTAGAGGATAAATTGCCAATCTGAATATTTTTCAGATTTAAAAAATAACTGAAAATATTAAGTAGTATATGCAGTGATTTTTGTATGACTTTGTTTTTATCTAAATTTTGAGTTTAGCTTCTTCAACCTTTTAATCTACTGTGGAATGCATTATTTTTAATAGATGTACTATTAATTTGAAAGTGGAATATTAATTAGCCCTTTTAAGGCAAATCTACTATCCAAAACACATTAACTGTGCCTTCTCTAAGAACCATGCTAACACATTTTCACCTGACAAAAGGAGGTGGGCAGAAAATTAGCTAATGAAATAGTTGTTCCAGACTAGTATGTAATTATGGGCTTTGCAAAGCCCTTGGGGAAACGAGAAAATGGGGGTGAGTTGAAAGTATGTAAGTTATCTGTTGTTCTACTAAATAAATGTGTAGTGGAAATGCATTTTTCCTCTGGAAGGTACTTGAAACAAGAACAAATCATAGTTCTCTTTGCCTAAGTGTCCTCGCCTACTGAATAAGGAAATCATGCATTACTTTTTGAACAGTGCTAATTGCCATTAAGTACCCCTGTGTTGCATAACTTGAAGGTTGTTGCTGAGTTACTCCTTCAGTCAGGTATGAGGTCAGCAATGCAGACACTTTCATTTTATCCACAGGGAATGAGTTGTGGACAAGTTCCCTAATTCAGTGCTTCTCAAACTCTAACAAGTGTATGAATCACCTGGGGAACTTTTGCAAACGTAGACTTTCATTCAGTATTTCTCAGGTGGGACTAGAGAATTTGCATTTTTAATAAGCTCTCAGATGAGGCCTGTATTGCTTGGACCAAATGTTGAGCAGCAGCAAGACCCTAATTAATATTGGAACAAGGAGAGAAATCTTTTTATCTGTAATCTTTTTATTTAGAAACCATAATAAACACACATGCACACCTGCTCATTATCCTTTTAGCATTTGTCATCTTGAGATCTTGGGAGCTGTTTGGGGCCCTCAGAGGGCAATGGCCAAGACTCCTGCCTCTTCAGCATCTCTTTTCCTAATTACTGTGATGCCACTGCATTTGCGAAGACTGCTGGCTGGGTATCACATCTGACCCAGAACTCAAGTTCTGAACTCTGTGGTTTGTCAGTGCTAGTGGAAATGAATTTCATCTGTTATAGCAACTGGTCATTAGAGTGATGCCAACATTATTCATTGACTCCTGCCTGCTTGCTTAACTCAGCGCCAAGCGCTAAACTAGCTGCATTTTAAGTAACTTCTGAATATTACCTAGACACTCCATATCAGAAATGTCTCCCATCAACCACGTAAATGTAACAGTTCTGCCCCTTCACAGCTCTAAAAGAAATCCTCTTCTCTCCCCATAGCCACAGCTTTAGTTCAGTGCACCAGTTTCTCTCCCCAGGCCGTTGTATCATCCTCATCACAGATCTTCTGGTCCTGTTCTGATTTACTGTTCACATCATAGCTGGCATCATCTTTCTAAATGACGAATCCCTCCTTGACATTAAAACTCTGAAGCTGAAGTCCATGCTCCTTGGCCTACAAGAGTCCCTTCTCCAGTCTGGCCCTGGCAGCTTGACAATTTACTTCAGTTCCTTGGTGGGGTACTATTCTTTTTTTTTTTGCCTCCAAACTTTTGCCCATTTTGTGCCCTCTGTCTGGGATACCTTTCCTTACCCCTCCTTCTCTGGGCAATCTCATTTGTCTCTCTCTTTTCACATTTGATGTCAAGCTTTCTGGAAGACAGTTCCTGACCACTGGAGAATTTGGTATCTCTGTTGTGGACTTCACCAAAGTCCTGTGTACTTCCCTGCCCTGGCAGTTTTTATTTTATATTGTCATTACCTGTTCTTGACGTCACCGTCTTTGGACCATGACTGAATTCTACACACAGCTATATTCTTAGCACCTGGCATATAGGAATATTGACTGAATAAGGAACCAAGTGGGGGGGGTGTTAAAATTTAGGTATCTATTTTGTTTAAGGTAGAATTTGCAATGTTTTTGAGGCATGGATGCTTTATATTAAAGTCATACAATGTTGATTTAGTAGTCAGGTTTTAATGATGTACATATAACAAATGTCAATAAAATAAAATATGTAATTTTATGTTAGTATGTAGGCAATGAACCATATTAAATATGAAAGAGAAGGGAAAAGATTTGAAATAGTAATCATAAGACCAATAATAAATATTTCAGCTTGTGGAAATAGAGAGCTTGTGGAAATGGTAAAAAATAAAATGATATGAACATTGCATATAAATATTGATATTACAATTTTGTTTTTCTTTTTTGAGTGTATTTTTTGTTTGACCTTTGGACCAAATGTACCATCCTATGGCGTGTCTATATTATAATTTAGAGCTAGAAATATCCGTTTATCTAGCCACCTCACTTAGGAAGTATTTGAGTTCCTACTGTGAGCAAGTTACTATGTTTGGTGCTAGGGTTACAAATAAGAGGTATATGATCTTAAAGATAAACTGTGTCCATATTTATAAGAACATCTTAAGTGTCAGTCTGATTTGGTGTTCTATAGATAATTCATACGTGTGTAGTGATTTACTGTTGAAGAGCCATTTCATATGTCATGTCCTTTTATTTCTACATCACAGATGAAGAAACTGAGACTAGGGGTAATTTGCCAAATGTCACATGGTTACCCAGTCCAGTAAATAAACTTAAACTCAGGGTAGAGACTGACTACAAATCTAGTGCTATTTTTTAGTACCATTGTGTGTGTGTATGAGGGTGTACTGGAGATTGAACCCAAGGATATTCTACCTCCGAGCTACACCCCCAGCCCTATTTTATTTTTTATTTTGGAACAGTCTCACTATGTTGCAGAGGGCCTCACTAAGTTGCTGAGGCTGTCCACGAATCTGGGATCTTTCTGTTTTAACTAACCAAGTCCTGGGATTACAAGTGTTCCACCATGCCTGGTTTTTTAAATACCATTTTGTACTGCCTTTATAGGCTACTGTGAATGTCTCAGAACTCTATCAAGTTTTCAAGTGCACAGTTTGAAATATACTTAAAATTATGGCATGTGTTCAAGTACCTCATAATTTGGGGACTAATACTTCTTAACTTGGGTCCACTATTGGGTCTCTGTTGCTTTACATTAGAAATATGGTTTTACCTTTAGTATTTCTTAGGATTGTATTTTTAATTTAGCTATGGAAGGGAGATATGTAGTTTTCATTTGGGCCAATAATAAATTATATTGATAATATCAATTGATAAAAATGAATAAGTGCAGTTTGATCAATGCAGTATGCTATACAAATGTAAGGTGGTGTCTCTATATACTTCTCTCTGTAGCTAGGGCAGAGCTTGCTGCCAGTGTGACTGTTCCAAAGTGTGTACAGACTCTCATGCTCTTTATAGGATAGGCTACTGTGACCCACCTCCAGGGCCTATTGATTCTTGGATTTGACAGAAATTCTCTCCTCAACCAAACTTTAGTTAGGCTGCTCAGATCCCTTTCCCAGATCAGCCTTGATCTTGGGTTTCCAAGCTCACCCCCTTCCCCCAACACTGAATCCAGTTTTAGCAAGAAATTTGCTGTAACAGTTTAGCAAGAATAGCCTCACCTTTGATATCTGATCACCCTTGACATCTGATCAAGTTCCTCATCCTGCACCTTTACTGTGTAAGACCTTGACCTACCTTTAGTAATAATCTTGTTAGGTTAGATTAGCAAGAATTCCCTGACCCTTTCAGTGTCTTCTTTTAGTGATTTTCCCATGCACTCTTCCTTTACTCTGTTGTTGGCTCTAAGTCTCCAACTGTCTCCGCTGTTCAGGGAGTTGAGCCCCGTTTCTCCCCTTTTAATGCAGCAGTTTTGAACAGTCTTTCTTAAGATTTTAACAAGTGTCAGAGTGATTTTTTTTCTTTAACATATTCACAGCAAGAAAAATAATTCAAATTACCAAGTCTGTGATTGGGCGTAAAGGTTAAGGGAGGTATGGCTTAAAGTGAAAAGAAATCTTATATAAACAGTTTTCTCTTACTGGAGCTATCTCGAGTGACTACATTAAAAGAGAAGTGTAATCAAAATCAGATAAACCTCCCCGTAGGTTAGTATATAGATAAATCATCCTTCTTACTCACTGACTGTGCCTCTGCAGTGCTCACAGGGGATTAGATAATAAACTAACCGGTTTTTAAATGTTTAGCTAAAATACAATAACAGAATGATCAAGTTTTATTGCCACATTATTGAGACTTTGTTTTCCTACCAGAAAACTACTAATTTGATGGTCTACTAAAGTTACAGGAATTTTCACTGCATTAGATTTATTCCTTCACTTTAATTCATTCCCTTTGCAGAGCCTTCCTATTGCACAAGTGAGAGAAGACGTGTGTATAAATGTCTGTGCTTACATGCTGAGCTAGACACAGCGATTTCCCTCATCTCCTCAGAGTGAGGGGAGTCATCACCAGCTATGAGACGCAGAATGTGCTAGAGGTTGAATTTATTTATCTTCCAAATGTTTCCAGAAACGGCCAGAGGAGTTGACTTGCTTTTGTTTCCCTGAGCATTTTCATTATTACTTTTGGAGATCACTAACTCAGAAAGAACCGGAGTGTGACTTTCTGCTAGCCTCCTCCTGACCCTGGCCCAGCTTTTCTTACTGTGGAACATATTAACAACTGGCCTTATTCAGACATTTGGCAGGCTGTGGTGGTTCAATTAATTCCTTCTTCCTATTCTATATATTTTAATTACCCCAGGGATTTGGTATGCTGAAGAATGTTCCTATTGGCCAGCTTGTTTAGTATTGGAAATACTTTTCTCTAAGTTAGCCTTTCAGGGCTGGGAAGGGGAGTTGAATTAAAGAACTGGAAATTACAAGGTCTTACTTAGAAGGAGGCCTGTCATCAGTTAGCATTTTAAAATATTTTTATATTTAATTAGCCTATCTGTATGATGTTGTTAAGACAATATTCAGAAGTATTAGTTTTATTTTACAAATAAAGACTGAACATATAGGTTTGCAGGGGGTTTTCTTTCAGGCTAAGAAATGAAATTATGGTTTACCTGGGCCTGCCTGCTTATCGCCTTTTTATTTTTTCCTTGTCTTCAGACAGCCCATCCTGCTGAGCCCATACACAGTGAGTGCACTTTTGAAATGGTTTTATGTCTATGAGCACCACATGGTTAGCCTGCAGGAATCATAATAATGTGTTGGGCATGTGTTTCAAGGTAGCGCAGAATCTTCTTATCAGGACTTACATCTCAAAGGATATCAGAGGGGGAGGGAAGAAAGCATCGTATTAGAGAAAAAAGCATTATGTTAGGGAAATTAGAGTTTTTGCATGGGGCTATCAAATGAACTTTAAGATTGAGGAATGTTGTGTGTGTGTGTGTGTGTGTGTGTGTGTGTGTGATTTTTTTTTCCCTCTGCATGTGGCTATACATGCATTTACATTCTGCATGCATGGGAATCTATCTACTGCCTTATTTTGTATTATGTTTGGATAATGAATCCAAGGAAGCCAAAACATGGTGGTAAGATTTGCTATTTGTAAATTTTTACATTACCATTAATAAATATAGACCATTTAAACTGTGATGGGTCAGCCTTTCTGATATTATTTTATTAGAGTTTAGGATAGGCACTACATTGGGTAGAATTATGATCATAAGAGGTAAAGATTAGGAGGCCAAAACAGGAGGATCACAGGTTTGAGGCCAGCCTCAGCAATTTAGCAAGACCCTCAGTAACTTAGTGAGATCCTGTTTCAGAATAATAAGGGCTGGGGGTATATTTTGGTGGTAGAACACCCCTAGGTTCAATCTCTAGTACCAAAAGGGGAAAAAAAGAAAGAAAAAAAAGGAGGCTAAAGATACAGAGAGCAGCTATCTTTGAGTTAGTTAGTTTTGGTCTATCTTTTGACCACAGACTATATCTAATATTATGGCCAGCCATCTCTCTTATCAAAAGGAGATTAGGAAAAGAATTTGCATAGATGAATGTAAATGCATATCCACTTTTAGTAAAAACAGTTAAATTTTATATTCTGCACTCATAAAGTCATTTTTGGTTACAAAGGAAAGAACCTTAAGTAGTTTATTTGCTTAATGAGCCAAATATAAGGACATTGACGCATTTTTTTGCACCATCTGTAGATCATAGATCCTCATTGAAATCACTTTATCTTCTATAGTATGTCTTTAATAGTTGGTACTGTCATCAGAAACAAACTCGAGAATTCTTATCACTAAGTAGAAATATTATTAGTCATTTATGCACTATAAAGACATTTCCCATTTCCTGTGCATTTCCCGACCTCTGCCAGTGCATTTAGCACATCCTTACACTTGCAGAATTTTAACTAGATCTTATCACACACTGTGTATCTGTAGATTTAATGTTTTCGGGATTCAGCATCAGCAAAAGTAGAACAATTTCTTGGTCTTTACATTCCATCTAAACGTGTATTGACATTCTCAAGAAAGTCATTTGAGCAAAAATCCCGCCAGCAAATATCCCAGTGAAGGCATCTCCAGGTGCAAATTATGGTCAGATTATGAGGGACTTACCTTCAAGGTCATAAACGTATGCTGGCTTTAGGGAAAGCTGTGTCCCAATGTCAAGTGGAACATGCTACATTATATGGAATGCATGCAGTGCTCTTATACTGAAATCCGTGACTGTATCTGCTCTTGTACTTTCTTTTGCCTTTTAACAATCACGGAGCAAATCATGTCAACGCAATTGGCTTCCTTAATTTTGAGGTTTAAATTTTTGTTCCTTTCTAATAATATAATTTACTTCTAAGTGCGGCCTTTGAAAGGAAGCAGTAGGATCCTAAACCTGAAAGTGAATCATTAATAACAGTTGCCTGTTTACTAGTGAGCATATTTATATGAGATTATTTATAGGGCATATTACTTTTGAGGGGTGGTTAGGTGATTGCTGGTCCCAAGTTAGCCTTGTTGTGCTGTGCAGTGGCCACTCTAATCTTAAGTCTTGGAAGAGCTTTTAGATTATACAAAATTTCCAATTTGTATCTACTAAGTAAGAATTCATCTTTTATTTTTTTTTTGGCAACATTTTGTGGCCTGGTATTGGCTGATACAAAGTGGTATGTTGTAGTGGGATGGTTTGGAAGACTAGACATACTTTTACATGAATGTATTTGGACATTTTAATATTTCCATTTTTCTTTGGATTAATGTCCAATTATTTTTTCATAGTTATATATAAAGGTTTTTTTAGCATTTGTCTAAGGGTAGCCCAATTGTGTTAATCTCAAGGAAACAATACAATATCAGGTATCATATGAATTGATTAAAATAAAATCTGGTCATAAGCCTAATTCATATGTCAACAGCAGTCATCACAAAAAAATAATTATAAGGCTGGGCTTGGTGGCGCATGTTTGTAATCCCAGTACTTGGGAGGCGGAGACCTGAGGATCCGGGTTCACAGCCAGCCTCAGCTACTTAGTGAGGCCTCTGCAACTTCGTGAGACCCAGTTTCAAAATAAAGTATAAAAAATAGGGCCAGGGATGTAGCTCAGAGGCAGAAAACCCCTGGGTTCAATCCCCGGTACCGCAAAAAAAAAAAAAAAAAACTATTATAAGAACAGTTTTCCATAAATAAACTCCTGAATCATATTAAAATTTAAGGGGAGTGATAAAGTTTGAGAGTTTTTTTTTGTTTTTTTACCATGAAAATGAAATCCAAAAGTGGTTTACAGTCATTCTGTTGTCTTTCTCAAAACGGTGGTTTGGTGGCAAATTCCTAGGCAAGGACTGTGTTTCTCAGAGAGGCTGAAGGCATTGTTGGTGCTTGGTTCATGTTTAATAATGTTATTCAGGGTTGAAATGTGGTCAGGTACACCAGGGTTAATGCTGGTGCTCTTAGGAGAAGGGTGATTGGCATTTTAATCAGTGCCAGTGTTCTGAAGCTTTGAATGACTGTATTTCCAACTCTTCAGATTTCCCTGCTCTGTGGTTCAGCACCAATTCAGAGGGGAGAGCTCCATCTACTGAAGACCTATTTCAGAATGCTTCCTTCTGTTGAGTTCAATGATTTTCCTTTTGCACATCTCATTGACTTTTCTTCTGATTTATAAGCTCCAGTGAAGATTATGCTGAAACGGGTAATTTGATTGTTTCAAAACCAAATTCCTTGTCATCTTGCTTAGTGCTTAGATCTAAAGGAGTTACCAAGGAGCATTCTTAATTCACTTTGTTTAATAGTGATGTTTTGTTGGGACCTAGGTAGATGGTAAGGCTGCTCTTAGGAAAACATTGCTGTAGATGGTCTTTCTTTAGTCATCCCAACTCTCAGTACAAGATTGTATCTTCCTTACAGTCACATTGGCATTTTATTGGTGATGCCATAGGGATTACATTGACTTTGATGTCAGATTTAGGCTTGACTTTGCCAGTTTTGCCAGTTTGGCTGACTCTGGGATATTGTGCAAGTGACTTAGTTTTTATAAACTCCAGTTTCCCCAGGGAAGCTTGTGGGCCATGCTTAAGGGGTTTGGACTTAGTTGGAAGGGCAGTGGAGCTTTTGAAGGGCTTAAGTAGGGGATCATTCATATTTGCATTGTAGATCAGACCTGACATGTCCATACCCAGGACATAAGCTGCCAGTCCCATCGGAGACTGCCAAAGCTTCAGAGAGCCACTTCGCCCAAGATCATGGCCCTTCTTTGGTTAATCCACATCATTGGATCAATAAGGGGTTATAAAAATCCAGGCCAACTCAGAAAAATCTCTGTAGAAATCTATGGGCCATGTTTTCATGATCATTATAGGGACATAAAAATCACAAGACATAAAAACCACAAGCATCCAAAGAAAAGACTAACATTTTTAATACATAAATATTTGCCATATAACAACATTAAAACACGATGGAAAGGTGGACCAAAGACTGGGAGTATATATTTGTAACTCTTCTAAATGATTAAAGATTATATATATATATATCCAGTATTTGTAAGAAGTCATACAAATCAATAAGAAAAAGATAAACTGCTCAATAGAAAATAGGTAAGGAATATAACTAGACAGTTCACATAGGAAAAAGATTAAATGGCCAATTATGAAAGATGTTCAGCCTCACTAATAGGGAAATGAAAAGTTAAACCCTGGTGAGATTCCATTTTACACCTATTGATTGATAAAACCTAATAAGCTTGATAATACCAAGTGTTGGCAAGAATAAGAAGAAACAGGAAGTAATTTCCCTATTACTGATGAGAATAAACTACTGCATTTTTTAAGCACACAACCTGGAATTATCTGGTAAAGTTGAAGATGTGCATAATCTGCAACTCAGTAATTCTGCTTTTATGTGTTAGCCTAGAAAATTGTCACACTTATAAAACAAGAAGACATGTTCAAGTATGTATATTGTGGCACTACTCTGATTTGAAAAAAAGCCGAGGAAATGATAAATATGGTGTAATGTTTCTACCATACAGTGGAGTAATAAGCTAGTTGTATATGTTTCCACGTGCATAAATCTCAGAAACATGATATTAATTGAATAAAGTAAGATGTCAAAGAGTATATAATATATATAATTTTTGTATATGTTTGCAATATAACTATAATATGTATTTTTTATTACATATAAAGCTTGAGACATATTTTGTATAGCATATAATTTACCAATTCATAGTATAAAATCCAATGGCTGTTAGTATATTCAGAGTTGTGCAACTGTTACAACAACCAATTTTAGAACATTTTCATTACTCCACAAAGAAATCCCACTCCTCTGAGCCAACACAACCCACTTTCCAAATCTCCCATACTCTCTAGCCCTAGACAAGCACTAATTTACTTTCTGTCTCTTTGTCATCTATTCTGAATATTTCACATAAATGAAATCATGTAATAAGTGGTCTTTCGCAACTGAATCCCTTTCCGTTAGATACTGTTTTCAAGGTTCATCCATGGTTAGCATGTACCAGTACTTAATTTCTTCTTATTGCCAGATGATGTTCCATTGTATATGTCTACCATATCTTATCAATCCATTCATCAGTTGGTGGACATTTGGGTTGCTTTCACTTTTTAGCTATTATGAATAATGCTTCTATGAATATTTGTATGCAATTTACTTTTGTGGATATAAGTTTTCACTTCTCTTGGGTATAAATGCAGTAGTGCAAATACTGGATTACCTGTAACTGCATGTTAGAATTGCCAAACTGTTTCTAAAGTGGCTGCGTGCTTTGACTTTCCCATCAGCAAGATATGAGGGTTCCATTTTCTCCATATCCTTATATCCTTCTGACACTTGTTGCTGTTCATCTTCTTGATTACAAACATTCTACTGGGTGTAAGTAGTATCTCATTGTTGCTTCCCCTCTCCCCTCATTGTGGTTTTGGTTTGCATTTCCCTGATGGCTAATGTGTTGATCATCTTTTTCATGTGCTTATTGACTGTACATGCATTTCTTAATTATGTGAAACATTCTATGTATTGTATTAGGCATGCGTGTGTATATACATGTATGGTCAAAGTATAAAAATGGGAAGAGATGGGACTTCAGCTTTATTTGTGTCATTTCATTTCTTAAAAAGGAATATATGAAGCAAGTAATGCAAAATATTAGCATTTGTTAAATTCATAATGCTAGATTCATGATTGTTATGTTAAAGTGTTAAACACACACACACAAAACATGTGAAGTCGGCTACTCTAAAATGGTAGTTGATGTGGTGAGAGTAGGAAATTTTCTGAGAAAGAATAAAAGTGTGAAGAGAAGTCCCAGAAATGCTTTGGTGCACATGCTTCCATTTTGGTGAGACAGGACATATAGGAAATAAAGTTTGGTCAAAAAGTTCAAGTTGATCCAGGTGGAGTGGCACATGTCTGTAATCCCAGTACTTGTGAGGCTGAGACAAGAGAATCATAAATTTGAGGCTAGTCTCAGCAATTTAAAGAGACCCCATTTCAAAACAAAAAAATAAAAAGGGCTGGGGGTATAGGTTGGATGTAGAATGACCCTGGGTTCAATTCCCAGTACCAAAAAAAGAAAAAACAATTTAAGTTGAAGAATTATTTATTAGTAGATACCAAATAAGGGTTGTCAACAATCTCAAATGTTGCAGGGAGGAAAATAATATGGTTTTGTTAAATACAAATAATAAAACTTATATTTGATAATTAGTTCATTAATACCCTCATAAGTTTTGATTTTAGAAATAGGGTTCAAATTAAAATTGTAGGAGGTATGCAATAAATATATAGTCTGTGAGAATACATTAACAAAGTTGTCTGTGAATTGAGGGAGCTTAGAAGGAAAGATGGATCTAAAAACCTTGCCTGGTGCATCAAGCTAGGTGTGGTGTCTGACCATCATCCATACAAATAGTTTGGAATTTCAGAATGACTCCAAAGTAACAGTTCTGATTCAGATACTTAGAGGGACTACTTTTTTATTCATACCTTCTCTCTTCCCTCCCTTGTTGAAAACATTATGTAATTTGCATATATGACTGCTTCTCTTTCTAGCGCTTACTATCCTTTGAGTGAAGGAATAATGGGTTATTTATTCATCTTGGTACCACTGCCAACTGCAGTACTTTGCATATAACACATACATAAATAATATACTTAATTTAAAAAGGAACTTTATTCAGCAGGCAGAGACTTTGTATGTGGGAAAGCCATGAAAACATGGAAAGATTGATTGCAACAATGTGTACAAAGTGCCCCCAACAACACCTAATTTATGATCAATAGATGTGGGTATTCCCTTATGTTTCCTCCTCTGCCAGACATTTGAGAACAGTTAATTGAAAACAATTCCAATAGACTGAGAAAAGAATGGAGAGAAAGGGTGACTGAAGATTTTTTAAAGAAGGAGGGTGACTCTTCCCTTGCAGGCAGGCAGGATAAGGATGCTGGAGTAGAGGAGGGACTGAGGTGGTCAGAGCCCTCCTGCTATGGGGAGGAGGAGGAAGAGTGGGAAAGCCCAGAGATGATGGAGGTAGTATTGTGGGAGCATTAAAGGGATCAAAGAATTTGGAATTTTTTTTGGTGAATAAATAAATAAAAGGTAGATGACTAAATGCATCATCCAGCAACATTGAGGGTGTGCTTGATTTTAGGTTGGATGAGGGGATGAGTTCTATGTGATTATGTGATTTTTAGGCTTTGGAAGCTGGGATTGAAGAAGAGCATACAGGGTCTGTAACATAAGGGAAAAGATTCCACAGGGCTGCAAAGGAAAGATTTGGTGGAGACTTGGTTATTTCCTTTAAATGATTCCTATAGTTCCCATATGGATAAGTAGTTTTTGAAATTCTCTTTTACCAGAGGACAAAACTAAGGCTATGTAGTTGAAGACAGATGCCTGCCCAGTAAAAAGAACTTAGCACTAATTAGAACTATCTAATATTGGAATACCCTGTCTTGAGAGAGAGAGGGTTTCTTGTCAGTAGAAGGATTCAGAGAGAGGCTGGGATATGAACATGGAAGGTCTGACTAGTCAACTAATTCTAACACTCAAGGTGTTAGAGGTTTTATGATGGGAACCTTGATAGTTTGTAGTTAAGAGCAGAATATAAGTTACTACAAGAGTGCAGGCTAGGTTCCACAGCATTTGTAGCCAGACAAGAATCTGAGGCAGTTGGGGAATGTCTGTGCCACAGTTTACTACTTTTTTTCCTTAAAGACATCAAGTACAGCTCTCATCCTTAATATCTTCCATCACTTACTGTGATCCTCAACTAGTCTACCTCATCAGTATATTTAGGCTCTCTGTGTTTTTACCTTCATTTAAAACATCATTTAGAGTAAACCACTATAATTGATTTCTTTGGAATAAGAATGGGGTTGTAAATTTATTTGTAGTCTGAGCATGTGGAACCATTAGAATTCTTGGGACATTTCCTGTTTTTGCATGATTTTTTCTCCTTCTGGCATCATTCAGAGATGAAAGTCTGATTTTGAGTAAAGGCTATCCATACTAGGAACAACTGTTTTTTTCCCATATTTATTAAAAAATTATTAAATGACTTTTGTTCTCCTCCCCAGACCCCAGGCAATCTTCTCTTAGTTGTAGAAAGAACAGAGCAGTCTTATCAGCTTCATTCATCTTACAAAGACAATGTCATCAGACATGAAGCTTACAACAAGGGACAACTATGTGTGTTGGTTCCTTTCTTGGCTCAGTCCTTACCATATTTAGGCAATAAACTGCAATCTTATAGGATCCCAAATTTAACTTTTTTTTGTGTGTGTTATGTTAGTGCCCAGAAATTTAGTATTGATTATTGCTGTTTCTCTTGCTTCATGTAAACGTGAAAGGAATAGAGAAAGAGCTTGATTCATGATGTTAGCCAGTCAGCTCTTTTTGCTTACTAAGATAGTGCATTGGTTTTAGAGAACTGAATAATTGGTCTCAGAATGACTTTCACATTGTAATGCTAAGATACTATTGGATAAAAGGCATAGCTTTTATGACAATAATCTGTAAGATTACTAAGAAGAATATAGAAAATGTACACAGGTTGGGGAAGTGCTGGAGAGGAAAAACAGGGTCATTGCACTGAATCTTTTGGGGGCTATAACAGAATTTCTGGTTCAAACACTTGTAAATGTACATGACTCATCTCCTGTAGTTCTGGAGAATTCCCAGGATTCTACATTTTCCTTTTTCCTGCTTTGTGTCACACTACCTGTGACTACCTTTAAGATTAGCGTGAATACTGTTAAATTTAAGATGAATTTTACTCATCCATAAAGAAGAACAAAATTGTATAATTTGCAGGAAAATGGATGGGACTAGAGAATGTTATGCTAAGTGAGATCAGCCAGTCTTAGAAAGTCAAGGGCTGTATGTTTTCTCTCATGTGGAAGTTAGAGAAAAATTTGGAAACAAAAGAGACTTTGGATAAATGAAAAGAGATTCCAGTAAAATATTGGAAGGGGATTAATGGAAAGATGTTGGAGAGAGTTAATGAAGGAAACAGTTCAAATAATGGTATGTACATAAATGAAATTATCAATACTAATCCCAATAACATGTATGGGGAGGAGGAGGGAGTGGGGTAGGAGACAGAGGGAAACACAGGTGTTGTGTGCATGTATGTTTCTATAACTCTGAACCTCATTATGATGTATAATTACAACGCACCAATAAAAGTATATTAAAATAAAATAGACCTTTTCTCTACCAACAACAAAAAGATGAACTAAAAACCACAGTTCTAGTGAATATTCTTTGGGGATAGGAGACCACGGTGACTGGTGAGTTATTTTATTACAACCTCTCATGTAGGATATAGGATTAAAGACCTCATACATGGTAAACTATTAGAATTCAAGTTAAAAATGAAGCCGGGCATGGTGGCACCTACCTGTAATCCCAGTACTTGGGAAGCTAAGACAGGAGGATCGCAGGTTTGAGCCAGCCTCAGCAACTTAGCAAGACCCTCAGCAACTTAGTGAGACCCTGTTTCAAAATAAAAAATAAAATAGGGCTGGAGGTATAGCTCAGAGGTAGAACACCCCTGGGTTTTATCCCCCGAACATCATACTCACAAAAATTAAAAATGAAAGAATATATAGGGATTTATAGAAATATATTGTAAGGTTGACAGATGACTTCAGTGTTGAGAAGGTCATCTTTGACTATGTTTAGAAGTCATGACGTGGTTCAATGTGATATTCATATATAAGCAAATTCAAGGAGTGTTGTATCCACAAGAGAAGGTGGAGATGTCTTCTGAATTGTAACTGTTTCTTAAAGCAGCTGGGTCTGTAGGCAGAATTAAGGAAGGTAGAAATGGAGAAATAATTTCAAGAAAATATCAAGGTGGTTTTGATTTGAGGGGCATCCAGTGACTCATCTAAAGAGAAATTTGGGTGATTATGGAATAACGTTACCCGATGAGTCCCTAGTTAGTAGGACTAGGGGAATATCAAGGAAGAAAAGGAAAGAAGGCTCATGGTATGAAACAGATTGAGGGATTATTTGCAGATGCACTGAAGAAACAAGTTTGAAATTCTCAAATTCTCCAAGTTGGTGTTCATCATTAAAAAAATTCAGAAGTTTGGAGAACCAACAGTAAAGGAATTTATCACCAACAGTAAAGGAATTTATCACTGCTCTGAAGCAGATTTTTAAGGGATAAAACAAATCTAGAACAAGACTAATCTTGATAAAACAAATCTAGAATAAAAAGGAATCTACATTTTAACTGTATTTCCCATTGTGAGAGGTGACATTGTGGATGGTAGGTGTCAAAGGATTTTTATTTGGAAGAAGAAGGCTTGGATTGGCCAGGTTGACTTATGAGTAACAGAATAGTTTGTGGTGTCAAGACTTATTCACACCAGGGAATTAAAGTGGCACATTTTTCACTTTTGAGGCACCCTTGGACACCTCTCTGAGAGTCTGTGAGTTTCTAACGGCAACTTTTTGATAAAAAAAATCGCTCTATTCCTTTTCCCTGTTCCATTTTGGTGTTGGTGATTGGTGGGGAGTAGTGGACTTGAGGTTTTCCCCCTGCCCCAATAGCAGAATGACCTCAGGAAAGACATTGCGCTATTCTTAGCATCAGTTTTCTCCTATGGAAATCCTGTCCTTCTCTTACAGGGTTGACCTGTGAACTGAATGAGTGAAGGAAGTGAAAATTCTTGGTAAAGTGTAAAGCATAATGTTAGAGTACACTTCTTTGGTGGTAAATGTCCAATTCCCAGCAATACTTCTGCCACCCATAGAAGTAGGTACCTAAACGTCACCATTGTTTCTCGGTCATGTCCTGTAACCACAGTGCGTCAGAGAAGGGATGGACACCTGATTCAAACTGGGCCACACGGATTCTCAAACTTGGGAATTTGGATTTGATATCAGAAAATGACAATACAGTCCTTGCTGGTCTAATGTTGAGGAGATTAGAAACCAAGGAAACGAGTGCAGCTGTCTTTACCATGTAGAATGGGTAACAGAAAGCTCCGTGGGAGAAAAGGATAATCATGGGGGGGAGCTCTCCTGGGACTCACTCTTGGGAGAGGGGAGCTGTCTGCTTTCCATTTCCTGCTTGTTATTCCTAGTTCTGGCTGCATTTTTGCCTTTGAGTTGTATAATATATAACTTTAAATCTGTAGTAATTTCCCCTCCTTTTTGTTTAAGCTATTTTGTTTTCCGTGACTTTTAACTGGAGAGCTGAAATGAAAGCCAGTAAGTATGGTACTTAAATTTTTTTAATCCCCTAACTACTCATTCATTTTCCCCTTTTATGTCTACTAATTTGTTTTAAAAGGCCAATTATATCCCTTCATTTATTGAACAGTCATTGAGTATTTTTTCAAGGTATTTTAGAGTTGCTGAGATGAAGAAATATGATCCCTGTACCAAAGTTATTTTTAATTTACTGAGGGATATGGACATGCAAATGACTACCTGTAATATTAGAGAGAAGAAAAAAGTCCTATGTGCAATTCATGTGAAGTGATTTTTGATCTAATGCTCAATATCCTTGAGGTCATTATTATTAATTTTTTTATTCAAAGAATGGAGCCTTTTTGTCCCTGGCTGATACTAAAGTCCTGGCCTGCTTTTGGACCATCACTTTTGCCTGTGCCTGTAAGCATTGCAAGTAGGCTGGGCAGTCTAGCTACACAGGCCTTTCTTTATCAAAATAGGTGCAGAGAATTACAATATTGTAGGCAAAACTGAAAACAAAACAGAAGCTCAGATATGAGTTGTTTTTTTTTTTAACTTGCTCAGCAAGCCATCTTGAGATGACTAAGTCATTCTATAGGCAATTTGAACATGTCTGTGTTTAAGTTTGGTCTTAAAGGTTCTGTGCCCCCTTTAGCTAAATCATATATAAAATGGAACTTATATACCTTGTATTATGTAACAAAAGGGTATTGATATAACGCATTTTGTAATAAAAAGGGTACCCTCATAGAAGAGTTCTTTGTTCCCTATAGCTTGCATCACATAATAAAATGCATTCTTAGGCTAGATGGGAACGAGAGAAATTGCAGTTAAACTGCGAAGGGCCGATTTTAGAACCCTATTTTCTTAACATGGAGGTTATGTAGGTTACATGTTTTACTGGCTCATGCAGCTCTTCCAAGTGACCCAGTTCAGAATGACATTCAACTTCCAGAGAGCTGATTGAAATGGGCATTGGTAGAAAATCCCTTGGGGATTTATGAGCAATTAAAAAAAAACTGCAAATCTCATTCTCTTTAATAATAGAAAAAAACTATAGTTAGAAATTTAGAAAAGTATATGAAGGTTTTATCTTGCTAAAGAAATTGTGGGAACTGCTTGTATTTTATAAAAGAAGAAAAGGGAACCATTAGTCTCATTTGGAAAACATCATTACAGAAGTAATAGAATTAATGCAGTAACCCAAGGCTAAGCTACATTATTTTCTTTGTGAGAATTCTAGATATTATTTCTAGAATTGTTCTAGACATTTTAAAATTTGGTTAAAGTAGTACAGGCATAGATATTCCATCATACTCTCACCCCTAACTTAGAGAAGCTGTGTGTAGTTTTCTCTCTTACTCTCCTTCTTACCTTCACATCACTTTGCTCATTTGGTAATGGTGTAGGTGTGACTTCATGTACGCATACACATGTAGACATTTTTCAGTTTCTTTTCTGCTAGATTGTAAGCTCTTTGAAAGTGAGAACGATATGATTACCTTTTCACTATATACTCTGTCCCTAGTGCTGTCTTTAGACCTAAAAGGCACTGAGTAATTACTGAATGTATAAGTCAATGAATATTTATTATTAATTCACATAACCTTGACCCCTATAAACATTACTCATAGAAAGATATGCCAGAAGTATTTATAGGTAACATTATTTCTAGGCTCTTACAATATAATATGTATGATATGAAGTTTAGCACTGTGGATATGGTAGTAAATAATCCATTAAAATGTTATCATTGTGACTCATATTTCTTATATTGTCTCAAAGAGAAGCTTACCTTATAAAAAGAAAAGAAGAGAGAAGAGAATCACATTTCAAAACTTTAGCCTGTGACTTGGCAAATGACTACCAAAATTGTCTGGGGACAGAGTTTCTAGTAACTAGGTTGTCCAGCACACAGGAAGCATTATAGGACTTTTTACAGCTTCGATCTAAGTCAGTAATGGCAACAAGTCCAGTGAGGAAGCAAAGGTATTTTCCTAGGGCCAGAGCTCCAGAGGGGGGCGCACTGTCATGGTGCTCTGCGTGAGGGCGTGTATTCCATGAACTGCAGTTACAGGTCTGTAGAGAGAGAGGGGCTTTGAAGACGGTGAGCTCCGCAGGGGATGGGAAGAAGTTAGTGGGAAGTCACCCTTTCAAGAGAACAGAATTGAGAAGTTGGGATGGCACCCCTTTCCCTGGATGCTTTCTCTGTCTCTGGTCACTATGCTTTTGGCAGAATGGCTCACTGGTAAACGTGCCTTCCCTGACAGGAGAGGTGTTAACTGAATTCAACCTTGGCTCATTCCATGCTCGCTCTAGAGTGTGTGACATCATGCCTCAGCTGGGGGTTATGTCTGTAATTGCCATCGACGCAGCTCTGTGTGCTATGCCTGCAGATGGCTCCGAATCTGTCAAGGAAAGAGCAAGATAAATATTTTCTTATAAATATAAAAGGAAGAGTTAAACACTTATTGTTTAGAAACCAAGCTGATAAGCATATTACATTGTCTGAGGCACCAGAAATAAGCAAATTAATTACATGCAAATAACTGTTGCTCATGAAGTGTGGGATAATAATAGTATCTGTTTAGATGTTTATGGCAAGTTTATTTACACGGCACAATTTTCTGCTAATTTTCCTGTGGAAAATGATAACTATTGGTTCCTTTTGCCTTTCTTTCATAAATACTTTAATGAAATTCTGAAAACTGTTATCCTGTCTTTCTATCTTTACTTTGCCAAGGGCAATTTTAGAGACTATATTTGTAAACAGTCTAGTGGAAACTATTCACATGGTAAAGAAAGACATGGTAAAGAAAGCACTATTAATTATATGTAGGTTTTTTATTAGATGTAGGGTTTTTTTCTGCCTCAAACAAGTGGCAGCCATCATCAACATCACTATATCATACAGAGGTCCTTCATATCGAATACGAACACTCAATAGTTCCATCCATATTGACTTTCTATTGATCTTTTCATGAACAACATTTTTTTTTCTTTGGTGATGGGGAGTGAACCCAGGAGCATTCAGTCTCTGAGCTACACCCCATCACTATTTTATTTTTTATTTGGAAACAGGGTCCAGCTAAGTTGCTGAGAGCCTCGCTAAGTTCCTGTGGCTGTCCTCAAACCTGCCATTCTCCTGTCTCAGCCTCCCCAGTACTGGGATTACAGGCGTGGGCTGCCATGCCCAGCTCTCATGAACATCTTTTGATGTCAGCTTCTGAGTAAACTTCAGATGTCTCCTCTCTTAAGGAAAAAGAGGGAATTGTGCAGTTTATATTGACAGCGTGATCCAGGGTGTGGGGCTCTGCAATTTCTACTAATGAGTAATTGGATTCATGTTGCAAGGATGAATCTAAACTCTGCCTTGTGCTCCACACAGGCTGACAGAGCCTCGGCATCTCGCTGTGCTTCTCTTGGTACTGCTGTATGTGTATGTTTGTTCCTCTAACTATCTCAGAGGTGATGGCATGAGTTCTTTTGTTTTTTCAAGATAATCAATTCTTCTGGGTCATTAACTTGAATTGTACATCAGATGCCTCAAAGACTAGGGACCATTTTAGTAGAGATACGAAGTAACTGCTTTTGTATTGAACTTTATAGACTGGACTTATCTACTCCCTGGATAGAGTGACGCATACCTCTTCTAGGTTACTGCTTGTTTTATTTGTTCTGTTTATGCTAAGTCTCCAGCATGTAGCTCACCTCTGTGCATTTTCATCAGCAACCCTAAATTTTCAAAATAATTTGGAAAGTATTATCTTATAGAAGGCCAGACATCTTGACTGACCCTCTCTTGTTCACAAAACAGGAAGTAGAATGGAAATGGAGTTCTGCTCTAATTTTCGGTAGAGCCAGAATTTTAACATCTAGTCAAAAAGGAGAATATAGCAGTTTATATTTTGTATTAATTTGTATCAGCTCCTCTCCAATCTCATTTTGCCATCTAGTGATTACTTGTACATTGGGGTTCAGGAAAACATTGGGGTGGCATAGGAAAGTTGAACCACTCGGCTCTGTAAATTAACATCTTGTGTTTGGAGACCCTCTTTGGTAGTCCTCTCCATTGACTGCAATAGTGGAGATTTGATTTGGGGAGTCTGGAAGACAATATTTTTATGTGTTTCTAGGGGGTAGGTGTGGGGGGCAGTACACACCCCTTAGGAGTCCTTTTATTTCATTGTTCCTCCTTTCAGAATGAGGTTCCCAGGCAGAGAAATTATACTGCCTTTTAATAATCCTGATTAAAAGAAGGAGGAAAATCAATTGGTAGATTTTGAGGAGAGAATCAATTTTCTTATTATAGAAAAGGATGAGAGACATAACTACTTTGTGTTTGCAAATTATTTGCTTTCAGTCGGTGCTGCTATCAAGAGTTTGAGAAATAGGGTATTTAACTTCTCAACTTCTGACTGATAGGATCATAGTAAAAGTGCTCCAGCCTAATGGAAGCTTAAAATGCAGCTCTCAGAATTGCTGGAACATACTTGACAGTGATTTGTATGTCTATGGATTATTAAACCTCAGCATAGAGAATGTCCTGATTTAAAAATTTCCGATTTTACTCAGTGAGATGTGAGGAGCAGCCATCCTTTCTGTTGTCTCACCTGGTAGACTGTAAATTTCTCAACCACATCTTCCTTTCTGGTGAAGGCCAACCACACTGAGTTTCTCCCTTGGACTTCTCAACCAGAAAGTTACTAACATGTCCTTCACTTTTGACCTTGATCTTGACACTGAAATGGCATTTGTTACTCCAGCAGCCCTAAACATGCACCACCAACTAGAACTTGTGCCTTAGCGTGAGCAGGAAGAAGCAATCTTAGAACAAATGGTGATTGCTCTGCTATATTTTATTATATTTATCATGTGGACCCTCACTAACATTTCCTATAAAAAATCCTTTGAGCTTATACAGCTTTGGCTAGTCCTGCGCAAATTTAACGTTCAGAAATTTGCTCTTATAGAATGTATAAATCAGGAAACGGATTCAATAGTTGGATCTTGAAGACTTGTTAAACATAATTTTCAGGTTTCATCAGTTATTTTCTACATCAGTATGTTTTCTTGTTCTACCACTTGCTGTTTTTTTTCTACCAACTTATTGGTACTTCTTGTATATATTTAGTTCTCAGCTAGGTTATACCAGGACTTAAAGTTACTTTTGGTAAAATTGCTTAAAGTGAATATATTGCTCTTTCTAATTTTTTGTGTTTTATCTTTTTCTTTTTTTCCTGATCAAAAGTTACCTTATGAAAGTTATGCAGATGCCCATGCCTGAAATCCTAATTCATAATGAGTCAAAGACTGACTAAAGGGGAATTATAGGAATATTGATGTCTTGGAAAGGCTGAAGGGGCGAGGAGCAGGGCAACCAAGAGAGCTGTGGCCTGAGAATGGGACTGAGGTGTTAGCAGCTCCAGTTGGAAAGACAATGGTGAAAGTGAAGTAGGGAGGGTATTGATTAAGTAAGTGCAAGGGTGCTGAAGCAATGAAGGCTTAGAATATTAGAGAAGGAATTGATAGAAATAGGGCTTTTTTGTGTGTGGTACTGGGGATTGAACCCAGGGACATCCTACCTCCGGGCTACACCTCCAGCCCTATTTTTTATTCTTTATTTTGAAACAGGGTCTCACTAAGTTGCGGAGGGCCTCACTAAAGAGCTGAGGCTGGCCACGAACCTGGATCCTCCGGTCTCAGCATCCCAAGTACTGGGGTTACAAGCGTGTGCCACCATGCCCGGCTTGAAATAGGGCTTTTTATATTCTGTTTTAATCAATTTTAGTGGTGTTTGCCTTGGGCCTAAAATAATGAATCAAGTATAAAACTACTTTGAAATTGTAATCTGAACATTGTTTTAAATATTTCTCATCCAGGCATGGTGGTATATGCCTATAATCCTAGTATTTGAGAGGCTGCTACAGGAGGATCGCAGGTTCTAGGACAGCCTCAGTAATGTAGCAAGACACTGTTTCAAAACAAAAAGGGCTGGGGGTATAGTTCAGAGGAAGAATGCCCCCAGGTTCAATCCCCATTACCATTAAAAAAAAAAAAAACCTCTAGTAATTCACCTGCTTTCCATTTCAATATGTTATTTTTCTTACTTTTGCTAAGTTAATTACATATTAGGACTAGTATTTTTATAAGTTTGAAAATTCACGTATGATAAAATTCACCATTTTAAAACATACAGTAGTAGTTTTTAGTATATCCTCAAAGTTGTGTAGCCATCACCAGCATTTAATTCCAGAACATGCTCATCACTGCCTCAGAAAGACAACTGGGCTTTCGTGACCCCTGCCACCACCCGTCACTGCTGTTCCCTTTTCCTTGAGCTCTGCCAACCACCAATTTACTTTCTGTCTCCATGGATCTGTTTATTCTGAACACTCCATACATGTGGATCATACAATATGTGGCCTTTATGACTGTTTTTTTTTTCCACTGAGCATAATGTTTTCAAGGTCACTCTGTCTTATAGCATATATTAGTACTTAATTTTGTATTATTTCTTAATAATATTCCATTGTATGGACATTTGTCTCTTCATTACTTGGTCCACATCTGGGTGTTTACACTTTTGGATTATTATAAATAATGTTGCTATGAAGATTTGTATGCAAGTTTTCTGTGACTAAATGCTTGTAAATTCGACATACCCAGGAATGGGATTGTTGGGTTCATATTATAGCTGTGTTTTAACTTTGTGTGTGTGTGATACTGGGGATAAATCCAGGTCCGTGCACGTACGTGCTAGGCAAGCACTCTACCGTTGAGCTATATCCTTAACCCTTTTAATTCTGTTTTGAGACAGGGTCTCCCTTAGTTGCCCAGGCCTGGCTCTCAACTGAGATTCTCCTGCCTCAGCCTCCCAAGTAGACGGGATTACAGGTTTGTGCCACCTTGCCCAGCTTGTGTTTAATTTTCTGACCAACTGCCAAACTGTTTTTCAAATCTATTGTACCATATTACATTCCTACAACATTGGGGATATTATTTTAAATGGAACTGACATACTATTGAAAAATATGCCTTTGTTTCCTATTTTTTGGAGATGATGTATACTGGAGTTATTGTCTGAAGCTTTGAAATGTCATACATTTTTAGAGCTGGAGGATTTCTAACCATTTGTCTTCCTACTGGAATGGAAAGTCTCTGAAGCCAGGTATCTTGTCTATTTTGTTCATTGTATCCATACTCTATCTAGATCAGTGCTGTACATATAGTACTCAAGAAGTGTTTCTGAGTCAATGAATCTAATCAAACCTCTCTGCCTTATAATAGGAAAGATGATGCTAGAGAAGTCAGTGACTTCCTGCAGGCTGCACAGACACTTAGTGGAAGAATGAGGGTAGAATTGTGGTCCCAGTTTCCTTGCCAGGCACTTAGCATCATTATCATCCTGAATTCACTGTTCTTCCCAAACTTGATGGTCTGTTGCTGACCTGGTACAGGATATTCCTTTTTGTTGTTGTTGTTTTTGTGTTACCAGGGATTGAACCCAGGGGCATTCCACCTCCGAGCTACACGCCCAGCCCTATTTTTTATTCTTTATTTTGAAACAGGGTCTCACTAAGTTGCGGAGGGCCTAAGTAGCTGAGGCTGGCCATCAACCTGCCATCCTCCTGTCTCAGCCTCCCAAGTACTGCGATTACAAGTGTGCGCCACCACGCCTGGCCTGGTACAGCATATTCTGACAGTTTTATAGCTGTGCTTTAAGAGTTTATTGACATTTAATGAATGTTTTTGTTCTTGTGAAGTTATTTACATGTTTACTGCTGAGTCCAGCATTCATAAAAGGAGGAAAACATTTAAATAACTGTATTTTACCTAAGGAAGATAAATTACAGTTGCCCATCAATAAATAGATAACTTTCATAGCTTCCAAGATTATTAGATTGTGGAAGACAATAAATTTGTACCCTCCCTTGTGAGTCACTTGCCTTAAAAAATTCACAACTAATTATATGAAAGTGAGACAAGATAATGCACGTTTGCTATGTACTAGTATTTTCTTCCTTCCTAATCACTCTTGTGGTTGGAGGAATCTATTTTATCAATCTTCCCTCCTTGCTCTGCTCTTTCAGAGTAATATGTGTATAAATTAAATGTAGCATAGCAAACTCAAGCATAGATTACCCTGTATCTGAAACTCTGTTCTTGGAGCCACATTTGCATGTTAAGTGGAGTTGTGTGCCATGAAGGATAGGTTTATAGACCGGACCCTTAATGAAGTAGAGATTCACAGTGCAAAAGCTGTAGACTGTAGGTAGAAATCCAGAACCTTTGAGAGCAAAGAGCATATATTTCATTTCCTTTTCAACAAAGTTTTTATTTTATAAGGTTTTATGGGAAAGAGTCATTGCAATTACTTTAGTTAAAACCCATTCCAGGAAGCAGAATGTTAAGATATTACTTGAAGGTACTGAGACCTCCCCATTTTAAAATAACTTTTGATCAGCCAGTTGATACCTGTTATCAATTAAAATAGCAGGTTTAAAGGATTTCCACATTCTAGTTGTAGTCGTCCAAATCTGTGGGGCATATTCTCCGGATGATCCATAAGTCTATTAACATCATGTTTGTGTTTCTGGTCTGTTTCATCCTTGTAGTGTTAGGAGTTGAAGACTTTTTTTTTTTTTTTCATTAAGAAATAAAGACATTGTCAGGGAGTTAGCAAGGGATAGTAGGAAGATTAAAAAAAATCCACAGAGATTTTAATTTAGGGTTGTTTCAACATTCTACCACTAAGCTACACCCCCAGCCCTATTTTTATTTTTTATTTTGAAACAGGGTCTCACTAAGTTGCTCCAGCTGGCCACAAACCTGTGATCTTCTATCTCAGCCTCCCAACTACTGGGAATACAAGCATGTGCCACCATGTCCAGCTGTCTAATCTTCTTTAAATCACAGAACTTTACAAAAGCTCACTCCACTTTTTTTGTAAACTATGGACCACAACAATTCCTACCTTGCGGCATAACTTTGTATTTGGTGAGATAATATATGGTACTCAATACTATAATAATATAGTAGGCATTCAGTAGTTGTCAGTGAACTGTGAACCTGGTGTTCATATATACCTATAAATTTTATCCTCCCTCCAATCTATTCTCCATTTCATATTTTGTATCCAACAGTATTTAACTGGTTATGTGGTTGACAAGTTAACTCTAATGCACATGGATAGAGCCTTTTGAGATTACTTTTAAATGTTGTTTACTATATAGATTTGTTAGTAGCTACTATAAATTTGTCAAATGTTTTCAATTCTCTTCTAGTTTCTGCTACTACCACTATTACATTATCCAAGTTGGAAACCTTGGAATGATCTTTCCTACTTCTTTTATGTTTGTAATTCTGCTGCCTAGCAGGTTATTTCTATGCAAACCTAGTACTGCATAAAATATTGTTTATGCTTATGTAAGGTATACAATTTAGGATGTACGTGGTCTCAAACAGTAGGGTATACTAAGCATCACTGTAACTGTAATTTATTGGCCTTTATTAGTCAGATTTCTGAGGCACCAATAAAGCTCTAAATCATATCCATTTATACTTAGAAATCCAATATAATCCCTATTTTGCAGTTTTACCCTGTTTAATTAATATTTTCTAATGGTTCTCTAAATGACATGCTTATAAAGATCTAGGTCTTTTTTTTTTTGCCTAAATGGTATAGTGAAGATGGAATAACATAATATTCCGTTAGCAGCAGGATACCAGGTATGGATAGACAAAACTCCCAAATTCCTGTTTCTGAGAATGTGGTAAGCCAAGCATGGTGGTGCACACTTATAATCCCAGTACTTGGAAGGCTGAGACAGGAGAATCGCAGGTTTGAGATAAGCCTCAGCAATTTGGTGAGACTCTCAGGAACCTAGCGAGACTCTGTTTCAAAACAAAAAATAAAAAGGCTGGAGATGTAGGCCGGAAGTAGAAGGCCTCTGAGTTCAATCCTCAATACCACAAAAAAAAAAAAAAAGCAAAACAAAACAAAAATCCAAAAGGAAACATTCATTCCCTACCCTACCTCATCACCACTCCCTTCCCCACCTTCATGGGAGCAGCATGCTTCCTCACCCCATTCATCTTGGGCTTGGACATGTGACTTGCCCTGACCAGTGGACTTTAAGCAGATATGCCGTCAGTAAAGGCTTGAAATGTGGTTGTGCAGTTGGACTCGGTCTTTTACACTCCTCTCGGTTGTCAGGAGAAGAGTAGGCGTCTAGTAGCTGCTAGTTCAAGGAAGATGGAAAGCACTGGCTCTGGATCTGATCTGCAGCTTGGTACCAAGCACTGCTGATCCCAGCCTACAGCTGGATTGTAGATAACCAACATATATGTGAGCAGGAAAGAAGCGCTTGTTGTATGCCGCCAAGTTGTAATGTGTTTTGTTTGTTACTCAGTATTGTTGTGGCAGAAGCTAACAAATACAAAGGGAGATTTAAAGATTTGGGGGGGCACTGATTTGGGAGTTTTATGCCAATTTTGTGCCACTGTCACTGGCAAACTGTTCAGTTATTGAAAGCTCAGTTAAAAGGAATGCTTACAGTTCAGATCTGGAAGAGGGTTCTGCTGGACCCTGGCTATCTCTGCAAACCTGCTTGTACTTGGAAGTTGTTTCTAGAACACAATGGCCACTGGCTTCTTTCTTGTTGAACAAACTAGTTGTATTTCCTTAGTGGTAAAAAGGACCTTGAATACCTTAAATAGTCTCTTTAATTATGGAAAGAACCTATTAAAATTCCATTTTGTCTTTAGAAGGAAGCATATAAAGAAATCTGGAGGAGGCCAAACACCTCTTTAAAATACTGATTGTCTTGGACTAATTCCTTCACTGTGCCTCCAGCATCATTAGATGCCAATCCTGCTGTGTAGGTTCATTTGCAAACAAAACCGATTGGAGAGGGGAGGCTGTGTGCCAGAGATCTCCCTAAGCAGACATTTCAGAAACCTGCCCGTTGTTTAAACTGGTTACCCCCAGCAGCACTTTTATTTTCCTTCTACCTAGGAAAAAAAATGAGAAAAAAGACTGTTTATTTCAAAGGGTATTGTAACCCATCCTTCAAAAGAGAATACCTGCAAAAAGAGAAAAAAGAATATTGTGTAAAAGCTCAGAAGGTTCTCAGCATTTCCCTTTCTTGCCCATTATAAACATGATCTTTCCCTTTGCTCTGAGCTCCCCCCTCTGGCATTCATGGTATATTTCTCTTTCTGTAATTACTAACTTCAAAGCTCCCCCACCGCGTCATTTTGCAAACTCTCTAGACTGTAAAGTGAAGGTAGGGGTTGCTTTTATTTCTTAGAGTGTAGAGTGGGGGCTAATTGAGGAATGCAAAGGAACTGCATACAACATTTATTAACTTTTAATTCACTGTAGAGAAAAAATCGGAAGCCCAATACACCTTGATGTCGCTTCAAAGATATTTTGAGCTTATTAACCATTTTTAAGCCTGTGTGCCAGAACTGGGATGAGGTACCTTTCCACAGACTTGGGATTGTGGTGTTGTAACAGATGGATCCATATGGCTCTTTGTTTTTATAATTAAAGCTTTAGCCTTACTGATTTTTTGTCTTAAATGGCTATCTGTGTTCTGATAGAGACTGATTGCTTTATTGTAAGTAAATTCCTAAGGGTTACGTCATATTTTCTTTAAAAAGAAGATTGGTAATGCCCAGTTTATTTAGCACTGTTTTAGAATCTGATTTTCAATGTAGCTTAATTTTTTCTTTTTCCTTTCTTTCCTCTCTCTTCCTCCCTCTCTCTCTCTTCCTCTCTCCCCTTGGTGGTACTGGAGATTGAACCCAAGGGCATTCTGCCTTTGAGCTACAGCCCTATTTTATTTTTTAGTTTGAAACAGGGTCTCATTAAGTTGCTGAGGGCCTCCATTCATTACTGAGGCTTGCCAGGAACCTATGATCTCAGCCTCCTAAGTACTAATAATGTAACTTAATTTTCTAGAAAACAAAATCTTATCACTTTAAGACTTTAAGAATCAAAGGCTATATTTTAACTTTGGGGGGTATGCTTGGGGATTGAACCTAGGGGCATTCTACCTCTAAGTTACCCCCCCCAGCCCTATATTATTTTTTATTTTGAAATAGGGTCTCGCTAATTTGCTGAGAGTCTCACTAACTTCCTGAGGCAGGTCTTGAACCTGCGGTCTTCCTGTCTCTGCCTCCCAAGTACTAGGATTATAGGCATGTGCCACAACACATGGCTTATTTTAACATTTTTAATAGAAACTTTTGTAAGATACATTTCCTAACTTTGGTCCTTTTGTCCCAACATACCAAGCACATGCAGACTTTTTTTGATGATTGAAGAGCATCATTTTGATCTGGGTAACTGATGCTTCGGTTAAACTTTTCCACGCTACCCTTTATTGAGTGAGTGTAGTGATGTGTCAAGGGTTGCTCTATTACTTATGAAGGCATGTGTACTGTCCCCCACCCTCAACTATCCCTAGACTTCCATTTCTTTCTATCTCATTTTGTCTGCTTCAAATGCCATCTGTCTTTTTTTCCCCTTGCTATTTGGCTGTAGGTATCATATCTAGCTATTTATTGTATCTGTCTCAAACAAGCTCCTCTTGCTTCCTAAGATGCACAGCTGCCGTGGTGTAAGCTGCGAAGGCAGAGAACCAAGGTGGCTAGAATTGTGTTTAGAAGGCCTAACCAGAGAAGCGCGGTCTGATATCAAATGCATGACTTCTTTTTTGTATATGCTTTCATTGGCGCAGTGTAGTCTCACCTCATAATGTAGTTCATAGTGATAGTGACATCCATGCACACGGCACTTGGTGGGCTTTCCCCCGACTCCCTCCCCATCCCCCCTCCATACAGGTACTGAGATTGACATTGGTATTTTCACATATGTACATAATGTCTGTGGATGGAATTCCTTCACTGATCCTCCCTCGCCTCCCTCCCCTTCCCCTAGACCACCTCCCTGGCTCCACTGAAGTTTCTCCTCCATTATCTGAAGTCCCTCTGGTATCCCGATTGGACTCCCTAGCTTCACCATATTGGAGAAAACATATGACCCTTCACTTTCTGTGACTGGCTAATCTCACCTAACATAATGTTCTCCAGGTCCATTCATTTTCCTGCAAATGACATAATTTGGTTCTTCTTTATTGCTGAGTAGAATTCCATTGTGTGTATATCCCATAATTTTGTAATCTTTTCATCTGTTGATGGACACCTAGGTTGGTTCCATCATTTGGCTATTGTGAATTGTGCTAGTATGAACATAGATATGCATATATTACTGTAATTTTCTCATTTCAGTACCTATGGAAAGATTCCCAGGAGTGGTATAGCCGGATCATATGGTGGATCCATTCCTGATTTTCTGAGGAATTTCCACATTGATCTCCATAGCAGCTGTACTAATTTGCAATCCCACCAACAGTGTAGAAGAGTTCCAATTTCCCCACATCCTCACCAGCAATTATTGTTTTTTGTCTTCTTGATAATTGCCATTCTGATTGGGGTTAGTTGGAATCTCAGTATAGTTTTGATTTGCATCTCCCTGATTGCTAATGATGTTGAACATTTTTTCATGTATTCATTGGCCATTCGTAATTCTTCTTTTGGGAAATATCTATTTAGTTCATTTGCCTATTTCTTGATTGGGATATTTTTTAGTTTTTATTTTTTTTAGCATAAAGTCTTTTAAGTTCTTTGTATATTCTAGATATTAGTCCTCTATCAGAAGGATAACTGGCAAAGATCTTCTCCCATTCTGTAGGCTTTCTCTTTAGATTTGATGGTTTCCTTTGCTGAGCAGAAACTTTTTAGTTTAATATCATCCCATTTATTAATTCTTGTTTTAATTTCTGATGAATGGATTACAAAATTATGGGAAATACACACAATGGAATTTACTCAGCAATAAAGAATAACAAAATATCATCATTTATAAGAAAATAGAAGGACCTGGAGAACATTATGTTAAGTGAGATTAGCCAATCACAAAAAGAGAAGGGTCATATGTGTTCATTAATATGTGCAACCTAGGGAGTAGTGGGGACACAAAAGGGACCCCAGAAGATAGTGGAGAACCGTCAGTGGAGCAAGGGAATTGGTATAAGGGAAGGGGAAGGGCGAGAAAGAAGTGTATCAGTGGAATTACTATCATAAACAATGTGTACATATGAGACTATATCAACGTCATTCTCATTACTCCATATGGGGGGGATGCAGGGGGGCACACTGTGTATATATGTTAATATCAAATTGATATTCATTGCGATGTGAGACTACAATGAACCAATAAAAGCATGTTTAAAAAAATAATTTCCAGGTCTTTGATCCATCTCGAGTTGACTCCTTTGCAGAGTGAGAGGAAAGGATTTAATTTCATTTTTCTACAACTGGATAACCAGTTTTCCCAACACCATTTGTTGAAAAGGCTGTCTTTTCTCCAACATATGTTTGGCACCTTTGTTGAAAATCAATTGGCTATAAGTGTGTGGATTTGTTTCTATATCTTCTGTTCTGTTCCATTGATCTATGTGTGTTTTTGTGCCTATAATGTGCTGTTTTTATTACTATAGCTCTGTAATATAATTTGAAGTCAGGAATTGTGATGCCTCCTGCGTAGTTCTTATTGCTGAGAATTTCTTTGGCTATTTGGGTCTTCTGTTTCTCCATATGAAATTTATAACTGATTTTTCTAGGTCTATGAAGAAGGCCATTGGTGTTTTGATAGGGATTGCATTGACTCTGTAGATCACTTTTGGTAAAATGGCCATTTTGATAAAATTTATTCTACCTATCCAAGAGCAAGGGAGATCTTTCCATCTTCTCTAATGTTATTCAATTTCTTTCTTTAGAAGTGTTTTATAATTTTCATTGTAGAGGTTTTTTTATATCCTTGGTATGACACACATACTATCCTAGGTATTTTATTGGTTTTGAGGTTATTGTAATGAATTCTTATCTATGGATTTTTTTAGCATAAGTAAATTTTGTCCATGATGATGTCCATGTTTTCTTTCTTTCCTTTTCTATATTTCCTATTATTCTAAGTGGTCCAGGCTGCAAGATAAATTAGGTATTATCCTGCTAACAATGGTATGCAAAGAAAACAGAACAGAAAACACTTTTTTTTTGTAGAGTTCTTTCTCCTGTCCTGTTCCTCTGTCTGTATTTGTATCACTTAAGTTTTAGATGTTCCACGGACATCCATTTCTGGGGAAAATGTTCTATTATCTTGTTAAGTTCCAGAAGCAATTCCATTAAGTATATAGTTTCTGCCGTTGTTTGTTACCCTACCTGGATTGTGTTTAATGGAATGGGAATGAATAACCATGCTTCTTTTGACACTGAAATAAACAGGCATTTTTTGTTTTGTTTTGTTATGTTATGAGCCATATATTTGGTTAGGGTTTTTCCCCTTTTATTTTTTCTCGTTGACCTTTTTATTCCTTATGATAGATAGTATAAGGAAGGGTGCCATAGGGTATATGAATTATCTCAATGATTGTTATTATTATTTTTAGGAGGTAAAATTCACTCTTGCCAGTTGATTTGAGAGATTGGTGCTCCTG
Source organism: Glis glis (assembly GCA_004027185.1). Classification (NCBI taxonomy): domain Eukaryota; kingdom Metazoa; phylum Chordata; class Mammalia; order Rodentia; family Gliridae; genus Glis; species Glis glis. Next base: position 52,191 of record PVJS01002202.1, read on the forward strand.
TTTTTGAAAGCTTTTCTTTTTTCTTGGCATCTATCCAGATTGACTTGATATGAAGTGGATCAACCCCACAGTGGCTTGGGCCTTCCTTGTACCCTCCTCATCGCTTCCTACTGTTTAGCTGCCGTGTCTGAACTTGGCCATCCAGCACCTGAGGTTGGCCATCTGAATGAGAAGACTTTTGAATTTGACTCTAGTTTTCCTTTCTGGGCCACAGCTATTATTCTTCATATAAATGATAGTATATGTGTCTTATCCCTTTCCTTTTTATGAGTCAGTGGCTTTCAATTTGGTTTAATCAGTGTGAGTTATTAAAGTGTATTACGTGGAATGCACATTAAGGATGAATTAATGAAAATATATTTGAGTGTCTGTCCATGGGTAGTGTTGTTTTGGAGTGTGTAGATGTGAGGAACTTCAAGGATTCATATAATGATCACAGTAAAGGTGCTTTTTAGATTTTTTTCTTTTTTTCAGTGCTGGGGTTTGAAGCCAGGGCCTTGCTCATGCTAGACAAGTGTTCTGCCACTAAGCTACACTCCCAGCCCTTACTTTTAAATTCTCTTTAAATTTTGCGTGTTCTCCAAATACTTTGGAGAGTTTCCTTTTAAAGAAAATACTGAAAATATTTCTCGAAATTTATAGTATATATAAAACTTTCTTTTGCTTTTATTTTAAAGTTTCTCAAATCTACTATGTTTGTGTTACTAGAGTCTTTAAGTTTTTATTCTCATTATGGTTTATGATTTAATTATTCAGCAGATGTTGAAGTATTTTGCATTTTGCCATTATATTATATCATTTATGAAAGAGAGAAAAAAAGGACTATAAACTCCTGTGGTGCAGTTTTCTGCCCAGAAGAAATGGGCAATCTTAGTAGCATTTACTTCCTAGTTTCTAGTTTACTGTCTGCCCATGTTCTACCTGGGGATCACATTTTGCTTTCTCTGAACTCCATGACAATATAGGAGAGTGAAGAAGAATGCCGCTGGCCTCATGGAGCTCACAGTCTGGGTGGGAAAAAATGTCACTGGTCTCACCACTAAGATTTCCCGCCGGGCGTGGTGGCGCACGCTTGTAATCCCAGTACTTTGGGAGGCGGAGACCGGAAGATCCGGGTTCGCGGCCAACCTCAGCCCCCTCTCTCTCTCTCTCTCTCTCTCTCTCTCTCTCTCTCTCTCTCTCTCTACCTAGTGAGGCCCTCCGCAACTTCGTGAGACCCAGTTTCAAAATAAAGTATAAAAAAAAATAGGGCCGGGGGTGTAGCGCGGAGGTAGAACGCCCCTGCGTTCAATCCCCGGTACCGCAAATAAATAAATAAATAAATAAATAAATAAATAAATAAATAAGATTTCCCATAATCTCTCTTTGTAACCGTTTTAAGAGTGACAGGCTATTTCATTATCTAATTCCCCCCCTCCACTTCAGGTCTTCTGTTTTCCCATTTTTCTGTGATAATTTCTACAACCATGGTAAGTGACTTTGCCAGTGTGCAAGTGAATTCCCTGCAGAGGCGCCGCGTCCCATCCTCCCGGCCTTCTGATTCCGATGAGTTCAGTTTTGTCAAGTACTCCACATCTGCTTTTTGTCAGTCACTATTTTTGCAAAGTCTTCATTCTCTCTAATTATCCAAATATGTCTTCTTCATTTTTCTTGTCAAAGACAAATTAAAAAGAATTAGTTCGTTTCTGAGCCAGTTTAGTCTTCATTAATTCCATATCCGACTCCATTTTTAGCAGCCTTTTTCTTTTCCTAGTCTTTCCCCCCTCCCCTTGATCATTTTAAAAGCTCGTCTTCTCACGTCTGACTTACTTGAGTAGCACGAATTAATTTGCTACCTCTAACTCTTTTCTATAAGTTTTAGCTCACTGTACCAAGATACTTTTTCACTTTTCTCTGTATTTAGTTCAGATCTGTCTTTGTCTGTAGATATCTGAAGAGTCATTTGTGAAACTACATTAGGTGTTTCTTGCTCATTATCATTTTCCCCAAGAGGAATTTTAATCCTATGTGTGTTAATTATTTAATTATCCTAATGATGTCTCATATGGTACTCCTGGCCTCTTGCACACTGATGGAATTAATCCTCCATCCCAGCGCTCTTCAGAGTTCCTAATTCTTTAATGTTTGTACATTTATATTTAAGTGGTTCTTATATTCATTTGTAACTACCTTTCTGCTATTTTTATCCCTTGTCCTGCCATCCAGGTTTTGTCTCTTCTTTTTCTCACACCGTATGTTCTTTAGATTTAAGGGGTTTTTTTGTTCTGCTTTTTTTTTTTTTGGAGCTGAGATTGAACCCCAGGGACATTCTTCCTCCGAGCCACACCCCCAGACATTTATACTTTTTATTTTTTTTGAAACAGAGTCTCACTAATTTGCTGAGGGTCTCACTAAGTTTCTGAGTTCGGTCTCAAACCTGTGATCCTCCTGTCTCAGCCTCCCGAGTACTGGTATTCCAGGCCTGTGCCACAGAGCTTGGCTGATTTCGGTGTTTTGTTTGTGACTTTTGCTTCTTCCTTTCCATTGTCTTCAGTGTAGGTCATTATTGAATACACTCCAGTTCTCAAACTCCAATGAACACGACACTCACTTGGAATGCTTGCCAAAATTCGGATTTTTGGGTTCTAGCCCCAGAAATCCTAACTCAGGTGGTCTTTGAAGAGCCTCGATGTTTCAGTTTCTAACAGGAATCCCAAGAAATTTTGATGAGGTGGTCCACCGACCACACCACTATATACTGTTTCATCTGCTAGCATGGTCCCTGGCTTCCAGTCTTCTTAAACATAGCAGCCAGAGTCTTCATCTTAGAGAATTCATTCATAAGTTCATTTATAAAATGCTTGCTGTCTGCTCTGAGCACTCAGAATATTACAAAGAGCAAAATGGACCTGGTCTCTAATCTTTCTACACTTAAAAGTATATCGAGTTGTTTTCTTCATGTGTTTTTCAACTAAAAAACTCCTTTAATTTTCTGTTGTGTACTGGTGACAATTAGTTCATTAGTGTTTTGCTGACGTGCTGATAGCATGTGAGAACTAGAATCAGGAGATTTGATTTTAATTCTGCCCCTGTTATATGTATGTTCCACTTGTAAAATGAGGGTGGTTGGGTTGGATCACTCCTGTTTGAACCTCACGTGTAGTCTCTTCCTTCAAGGTATTACAGCCAAATTTTGAGAAATCTACCATATTTTTAATTAGTTCTAATATGTTATCGCTTATCAGAGCCCTCCATCTTCAGAGATATTAAATATAAGATGATGTGCATCAGATGGTCCTTGAAGAACAGCAGAAACATCTGCATGTGAGTGTGTTTGTATTTATGAGGATAATGATACCACACCAAGCCAACTTCTGGCTACTGACATGTGGTTACCTGGGACCAAAAACAGCTGTATCACTTGTCTGGCACTCCTGAGAGTCAGGATTTATTAAACAACAAAAGTAGCTAAGATGCAGGGGATAGCGTCAGTCTCTCCACCCAGTGATCCTTTCATGTTTCCCTGCTCCTACCTCACTGTTGAGTTGCGGGGTGGTAAAGATTCCAACATCACCAGCGGGACTCTAATTCAGTGGAGGATCCTTCTGTCTACCACTCAGTTCCCACAACTTCAAGAAACCAGACTCAGGCTGGCACGATGCTTCCTATGAACTATAGCCTCTGTTTTTCCTTTTAATTATGTGTGTTGATTTAAAAGCATTAAAGGAACTATTTTAGTGATCCAACTGCACAATCATGTACTGGCAACCCTCTCCTACTCCAAGAGAGACACACACTTTAACCATTCCCAAGCCAGGGCCTAGCAGAAGTAATGCCAACTGTATTGGACAGGGTTCTCTAGATTAACAGAATACACAGAATGAGTATATTTAAAAAAAAGGGATTTATCAGATGGCTTACAGTTTGCAGCAATGTAGTCCCAGGTTCTGACTGCACGTGGAGGGTCAGAGGAACCAGTAGCTGGTCGAACAGTCTAAGAGCTGGAGTCTTAGGATTGGAGCAACCACTAATTCAGTCCCAGTCCAAGACGTGAAGATCAGAAAGCTTCTTTGGAGAAACGATGGTGGAGTTTCAGTTCCAAGAGCAGGAGGCCGAGAAGATCGAGCTCTTCGGAGAAAGGCGGAGCCGGCGGCTGAGGAGCTCAGGCGAGAGCAGATGTGCTTTCCTGGGAACGAGTCGTACACGCTCTACGCGGCTTCTCCCTTTTTATCTAAGTCCGCACCTATCAGAATTCTGCTGCCTACATTCAGGGCAGGGCTTTCTCTTTAATCTGCTGTTACACACCCAAAATCACATAATCTTGGGTGTGTCATGATCAGGTCAAGTTGACAACTTAGATTAACTATCACACCAACTCTCTTTTGAATTTTCAAAAAGTGATAGTTGCTTAAAACTACAAGAGCAGGCCTGGCATGGTGGTGCAATGCTTGTAATCCCAGTACTTGGGAGGCTGAGACTGGAGGATCCGGGTTTGCAGCCAACCTCAGCTACTTAGTGAGGCCCTCTGCAACTTAACAAGACCCTGTTTCAAAATAAAGAATAAAAAATAGGGCTGGGGGTGTAGCTCGGGGGTAGAGTGCCCCTGGGTTCAATCCCCAGTGCCAAAAAAAAAAAAAAAAACCTACAAGAGCATTCTTATTTCTCTTCATTTTTTTTTGTTTTTGTTTTTGTTTTCTGGGTCTGACTCTTCCTGGAAGGGAGGATGACATTATTAAGAGAGTCTGGGTCAAGTAACAGAATCAACTCTGTATTTTTATGAAGCTTTCACTCTATTATTCTATTCTCACCCAATTCCCTCTTCCTTTCAAGCACTTTTAGCCTTGGAATTAACTTCTTATGGTACATTTGGCCATCAGTGTTCATGATGTGACTGGAGGTACCATTGGGAGATTTTGGCTGAAATCTTCCATATCAAAAGTTGTAACTTCAACAGGTAGTGGGAAATGCTGAATAAATAATATGGACTGTAAGTACCAGGGGAGTTCAAGAAAAAGAGAGACCATGGCGCTGCTGGGGAATGCTTCAAGATGGGAGTGGTCTTTACAGGTGAGCAAGCCAGTGAGAGCTGGGGGACCAATGTCAGAAGATGGAGGTAGGGAAGTCCAAGGAGTGTGTGAGGAGAGGAAGTATACAGAGTGGACCAGCACAGAGCGTATGCATGTAGGGCAAACATAAAATCTGTCCGGGGCTGGGTCATGGGGGACTTAGAAATCCTATCTAAGGACTTTCACTTTTATATTTTATGGAGCAAGGGTAGGGTTTCTGGTTTCTGACTTTTTTTTTTTTTCTTCAGTACTGGGGATGGAACCCAGGGGCATTCTACCTCTGAGTTACATTCCCAGCCCTATTTTATTTTTTATTTTGAAACAGGGTTTCACTAAATTGCTGAGGGCCTTGCTACATTGCTGAGGCTGGCCACAAACCTGTGATCCTCCTTTCAGCCTCCCAAGTACTGGGATTACAGGTGTGCACCACCATATTTGACTTCTGACATCTTAAAGAGGCATTTATCACTTCCTCTAATTTCCAATCACCTTCTGAGGCATGTGGCTTACAGAGGTACAGTAGGGCTAATTCTGACTAACCTTTGTGTATGTTATGTGTGTGTCTGTGAGTGCACATGCCAACACAACACACCTACTGACAGGTATTCCTTGACATGGGGGTCCTTGAGCAGAGTGGAGGAGAGCACAGCACTGCTGGCCGAGTTCTCCTCTAGTGAATGATCTTAGAAAGCTGTGGAATGAAAGAAATTCTGACTACATTCTCTTTCAGATCTATTGATTACTAATGATTGACCCACTGGAAAGGCTTGCCATATCAAGGGGACCACTGGAGGATTTTCCACGTGTGTGTGTGTGTGTGTGTGTGTGTGTGTGTGTGTGTGTGTGTTTGTATTTTGCATTTGTTTTAATATCTGTTTTTTAAATCCTTAGAATTAATATTATGAAATTTTTGTTTAGAAAGGATATATTAGGTGTAGTTTTCATGATGAATTGTAAGTAATAAAAGTCAAGGCTAATTAAAAAGTCTCTTTTGAAGGTCTAGTGTGAGATGAGGAGGGACAGACTAAGGAAAGTGAAAGAAATGGATGGTTATTAGAGAGGATGTACAGGGAGAATGTATTCATTTAATAAACCTTTACTGAAATTTATTATATTGCAGGGAATATAAAGTTGAAAAAGAGCCGGGCATGGTGGCTCATGCCAGTAATCGTAGTACTTGGGAGGCTGAGACAGGAGGATTGCAGGTTGGAGGCCAGCTTCATCAATGTACTGAGAGACTCTCAGCAGTCTAGTGAAACTCTGTTTCAAACCAAACCAAACCAAACCAAACCAAATCAGAAGGGCTGAGGGAGTAGCTTGGAGATAGAATGTATCTGGATTTAATCCCTAGTAACACACACACACACACACACACACACACACACACACACACACCACATGAAAAGGCTTGGCTTCCTGCTTCAAAGAGTCCCCACTAGTGGTGGTCTGATATGTAATTGGTGATGACACCATGCACTTAATGACAAAACAGTACCAAGTCACTCTGGAAACAAAGGAAGTGATTCCTCAGCCTGGTGGGGATGGGGAAGGCATCAGGAAGCGCTTCAGAGGGGTGGTGTTTGGGTCTTTTCCTAGGCTAAAGGAAAGAACCTAGTAGAGAAGGAGAAGTTTATTTGTGATCCAGAAGAAATAGGAGATAACTAATAAAGTGAAGTGTGGAGGAGATGGGAATAGATGGATTTTTTTTTCAGTACTGGGGATTGAACCCAGGGGCATTCTACCTCTGAGCTACACCCCTGGCCCTATTTTTTATTCTTTATTTTGAAACAGGGTCTCACTAAGTTGCGGAGGCCTCACTAAGTAGCTGAGGCTGGCCGCGAATCTGCGATCCTCTGGTCTCAGCCTCCCAAGTACTGGGATTACAAACCTGCGCCACCACGCCCGGTTAATAGATGGATTTTGACAAGGAGGAGAAGACATTTGCTGGACATTAAGGAAAGAATAAAACAACAAAACAAAACAAAAAACTTGACGACGACCAAGTAATGAGTTTTGTGTAACTGTGGTACCGTTTCTACTAAAAGAAGGTGAACTTGTTTTCACCGCATTTGAGTTTGAGATGATGGAGGTCCAATAGGCAGCTGGTGTTGAGGGTTGATAACGTTGACTGTGAAAGAGGAGGGTGGTGAGCACCGTTGACCAGAGAGGAGTGCACTGATACTGTAATCTGCAGTGCAGGGTACCTGTCTAGGGCTTGTGAAGGGGCGAGGTGAGTGATGACCGGCTGGAGGGGGACCTAAGATGACTCATTTCCCTCGGGATGACTCCACAGCTGACCTGTCTATACATCTTCTGTAGGTGATGTGTACATCTTCTTCTGTAGGCACGAACGGATTGTCGAGCTTATTCAGCAGAGGACCCAGGACACTTTAGCAGGAGAGGCCCTGTGCTAGAGGAAAGCTGAACAGTAGACACAGTGCAGTGTGGGGCTCATCTTTGCTGTCTTCATTAGAGAGCAGCTGGGTAGCCTTGGATGGAATCAGAAGTCAGGCCTACAGCTAGAGACTTGGTCTATGAAGTGCATAATAGTTTCTCCCGTGTCTATGATCATTTCATTCTGGTGGTGGAAACTCAAATACCAAACACTCCTCTGTGACTCTTCCCAAGGTCAAACACCAGGATACAGAATCCAGTAGATGGTCTACTAAGTGTTTGTCTCTGCTGCTCTATAGATTGAGTTGCATGCCTGCTACCTTTTGAGGGTGTCAGTGGGTGGTATGAGTGACCTTAGCAAAACTTCCATTCCCAGTGTCACCAAAAAAGAAAAAAAAAAAGGCGCAGGACTGGATGAGATCTTAGCACTCACAGTTTTGTGGGGAGCTCTTTTAAAATCATGTCTATTTGTCTAGAGATTAGCAGCATATAAAAATTCTTATTTATTTATTGCAGTACCGGGGATCAAACCCAGGGCCTCATACATACATGCAAGGCAAGCACCCTGCCACTGAGTCACATTCCCAGCCCTAAGATTCTTATTTTAATTAAAACAGTTGTTTTAATTAGGCAGAACTGGGGGCATGCATATGACTTTATGTATGCATTTTTTTCTGTATTTCTAGACCATGGGTGTACCGATTGATTAATTTCATTGCCTAGGTACTTGATGGCTGAAAGACAGCATTTCTCAAAGTTTTCAACTTATATCCTGACAAATCGTAGATTTTCTAAACTCATTATAGAATCTACTCGAGTGTGAATATGCAGTCATAGGTTTCTGATCTTCAGATTTATTAAGAGTCCCTGAAATCTCTCTCTCAGTAAATATTGTATTTGTAAAGGATTGCTGGAACATGTGTAAAGGGCTTTACAGTGAACACACGTCTGAGGTTCCAAAACCCCTGTGAGGTGGGAAGAGGCTGTGCTCTTTTCTTTACAGGAGTGTAGGGACGGGCCTTGGAATACAAAGTTGCTTCTGCAGTGCAGCACAACTACAGATTACGAGGGTCAATCTTAGAACCCAAGGCTTTAATCCATATGTGAGGGCTCTTTCTATCCCCTCAGTGGTTCTCAGACTTGGCTACACTGTAGAATAATTTAAAAAAGGAACAAAATCCCTATGCTCAGGCCCTGCCCCAGAGGCCTAGAAAATGACATTGGAAAACAAGGCAAAACTAAACCAGAAAAACTCTGCAGGTAATTCCAGTGCGCCGTCCTGGTCGTGAGGCTTTGCCCTGAGCCATGCTGCCTTATCCAGAGTTTCCTCAATTCTGTTTATTGAGCCAACCAAGGATGCTTTCTAATGACCTCGGTAAGGGAAGCCTCTCCTTTCCTTCTTGACAAAGTCTCAAAATAGCCTTTATTCTTCCTTGTAAGGTTTCCTTCTCTGGTTGTGCCTTTGAAGACATCATGGGTTTTTCCCCTGTCACCAGCATCCTCTCTGCCTATCCTAGAGCAGTGAAGCTGGACCACTCCCTTCTCATAGCTCAGTACAATTACAACCAAAACCTGTCCATGGACCGTGCGCTTATGTGACAGGGGACCTTGTCTAGTTTTTAGATTCACAGATAAGCTCCAGCCCCCCGTCCTATAAAATCATTTCAGGTAATTTGATGGCACTTTTGCATGGTTATTCATTCCCAGCTTTTCATGCAGGGTTGACTGTAAAATGTAGACGACCTTTTCTCTGGTCTGCATACTATTCGCTAGTGAATGCATGCCCGCTCCTAACTGGACTGGATTACTCAGAGCTACTTAGACCTCTGTTCTCTGACCAGCACAGTTTGCTCACTGTTGCCAGGCCTTGAAGAAATAAGTATAAATTGAGATTAAGCCTTTAGGAATTCTTAGTGATTGTGCGATGTCATTTTATGTCTATTGAATAATAAACATAAAATTGCAGTTTGGATTTTGATCATCTTTGTATTAAAAATTATGTTTTTGTTCTATGAAATTGTCAAAATTGACCCATCTTCACAGTAAACTTTAGAAGCGGTGGACTGGCTCTCTGAGCCCAGCAATGACAGAGAGGACTGCTGACCACCTCTGTTTTTTCACACGTGGAATGGTAGTGTTCTTGAGTGGTGACTATTTTAAGACTGGAGCAACACACTGTCAAGTGGTGAATTTCAAGTTCTGGCAAGAGGAGTCAGCCTGGGACTCAGCCTCAACCTACAATATAAATTTCTAAATATATTTCTGACTTTTTTGCCACCTGCCCTCCCTAGGCTGCAGTTACATTTACATATGTTTGTCTAGCCCTCTGAAGACACAGGAACATCTTGGTAGGTTTAATGTTGGTTTTTAACTATGAGTCAAGTACTAAAGGTGAAAAATAGTTTTCAGTTTGCTTTGGCAGTTTCTGTTTCCATTTTTGATTGATTCTGGTTAACTAAGCATTTCATCATTTTATATATTCTCATGTATTTTGGCTCTCCATGAATTTGTTCTAGAAAATATATCATTTTTAAAGCATATTTAGGCACAAAAACATCAGTGTTGATTCTTTTCTGTTACACATTGTTTTAGGCAATCAGACTTCTGCTTGCTTTTTCCCAACTAGGATATATAGAACTCCTCCTCTTCCTTCTCCTTCTCCTTCTCCAACTGAGGGGTGCCCTACCTCTGAGCTATACTCCCAGCCCTTATTAGGGTCTTGTTAGGTTGCCCATGCTGGCCTTGAACCTGTGATCCTCCTGCCTCAGCCTCCCAAGCACTGGGATTACAGGCATGCACCACCACTCTCACTCTGTGTTCTTCCTGCACAGTCCCCTGGAAAAGTCTGTCCACCTACCCTCTTTTTCTTATATTATTCCTGTTAGAAGACATTTATAGAAGTTTGAGAAATACAGAAAAATATAAGAAGGAAAGTTAAGTTTACCATATTCCCCGCACCTAGAGGTAACCATTGTTCACATTTTGGTGTGTTTTCTTCTCCAGATTTTTGCTTCATTAAAAAATCACAAGACTGTTACTATATTGGGAATGCAAAATTCTATGCACTTATTTGAATAAGCCATTTTCTGTTTATACATGTAGTTATAAGCACATTAGAGAAATGTTTGGAAAATAGAGAAAATTTATAAAGCAGAAACGTTAAAAAAATCATCCGGATTTGTATATCCCAGGGAAAAGTTTTAACTTTCACTTACATATTTATTTACTTTTTAAAAATTGAATTTATATCCTCGTTATCTTTTAGTATGCCTATTATGGACATAGTCTTAGGCATAGTCTCAGAATCTAGGTAAGGGAAGAACTAATAAAAATAAAACTAATGATTTGGGTCATTCAATATGAGTTTCAAAGATGTGAAAACTTATTTCCCAAGTTCCTAAGCAAAAATAAATAAATAAATGGTGATTATGTTGCTCTATGTAACTTATCCTTTTAGAAAAATGCACTTTTTTATTTAGTAGTTTTGTAATATTATCCCAAATGTGTTTAAATAGTTGAGCCCCTCTTAATACATGATAGAAACAATAACACTGCTATTGTCTTAAGTGTCCAACTAAAATATTTGACTCTATCTATGAACCTATGTGGTTCTAGGTAAGGGGTAGACCAGGCAAAGGCACAGTTCAGGGAAGTGTTCCTGGGCCTCACTTTGCCTGGGTCTGCCCGGTGTGCCTCATTACACTCAATCCAGTTGGATTGCTAACATTGAGTCTGGGAAAATTGACAGACTCTTTGAGTCTATCTCATGACTTCCTTATCTTTTAAATCCTAATTTCTACTCATCCTTGGTAGTCTAGAATATTTCTTAAAAATGGTTTTCTCCCTATAGTCAGTGGAATTGTGTCACGTCAAAAGATATGTTTAAGTTCTAACCTCTAATACTAATGTATGTGACCTTACTTGAAAAGAGCATCTTTGCAGAAGTATTGGGGTTCCATGACATCAGGCTAGATTAAGATGATCATGGTGGATTAAGGTGGACCGTGATCTAATAATGAGTGCCCTCATAAGAAGATGGAAATGTGGTCGTAGAGACCAAAGACACATAGGAAGAGTGCCATGTGACAAGGAGGCAGACAGTAGAGCAATAGCACTCTAAGCCAAGAAACACCAGGATTGCTGGTAATCACCAGAAGCTAGAAGAGTCAAGCAAAGATTCTCCCCTAGAGCCTGCAGAGAGGGCGCTGCCCTGTCACAACGCCATGATTTAAGATTTTTATCTTCTAGATCTGAATCAGTTTCTCTTTTAAGCTACCCAGGGTGTGGTAATTTGTTACCACAGTCTTAGGAACCTAAACACTTCCTTCAAACACTGGTTCCTTGTTTTATTAGTTCTCTCATATTGTTAAGCTCTCTTGAATGAGAATAAATTTCTTTTTGAGCACACTCTTTTTTTTTAAACAAATCTATAGACATTGCTTCATAGTTTTCTATCATTTTGTGATATAGAAAGTATACAGTTATCCTGATTTTTGTTCTTTTTATGTTTTTTATTTTGTCCATTTTTGGGGGAGTACATGGGATTACCTTATAAATAATTTCTATCTAGATAAGGGTCATTTTATTGCCCCCTGCCCAATATGGTAAGCTCTTTTGTTTTATTCATTGTCACTTCCCCCAAAAGCAAGAAAACATAGCCCCCCATTTGTGTGTATGTACATATCTTTTTTTAAAAAAGTTGTTTCTGTAATTCTTTTTTTGTTTTTTTTTTGGTACTGGGGATTGAACCCAGGGGCATTCTACCTCCGAGCTACACCCTCAGCCCTATTTTTTATTCTTTATTTTGAAACAGGGTCTCACTGAGTTGCGGAGGGCCTCACTAAGTAGCCGAGGCTGGCCGCGAACCTGGATCCTCCAGTCTCAGCCTCCCAAATTCTGGGATTACAAGCATGCGCCATCATGCACGCCTCTCTGTAATTCTTGAATTGAATTACTGTTTCCCATTTATCAACTGTCACCAGCCTTTCGGTCTTATTGTTGTTTTTATCACTACATCAGAGAATATTTCCCAAATTTGTTTTTTCTACCTCAAAAATTTTATTTTAAAGGATATTGATTATTACTAACCTAGTACCTTTATTGTGGCTTTTTCTTTTGTTATATTTTTCCCCTTGCTGTTGTTCTTATCATTCCTTTATCCATTTTCAATTAATCCTGGTGTCTCTTCCTTTCAGTCTGACTTTTTTTTTTTAAAGATTTCTTTTACGGTTGCAAGAGGCCGTGTGTTATTGTATGCAACTGAGGATGTCAGAATTCACTGAACATTTCTTATTTCTAGTTTCTTGAAATTTATATTTTCCTCCCTTTTCTTCTCTCTTCTTGTTTAGTGTGTGCGTGCGTGTGTGTGTGTGTGTGTGTGTGTGTGTGTGTGTGTGTTACTGGGGATTAAACCCAGGGACATTCTACCTCTGAGTTACACCCCCAGCCCTATTTTATTTTTATTTTGTAATAGGTTCTCACTAAGTTGCTGAAGGTCTCTCTAAGTTGCTGAGGCTTGCCTCGAACCTGCCATCCTCCTGTCTCAGCCTCCCAAGTACTGGGATTACAGGCGTGAGCCACCATGCCTTCAGTTGCTTCAGAAGCAACTGAAGTCAGCACAAGAGAGAATGAAAGCAGAAAGGAGGGAAGAGGAGTAAAGCTTAGATTAGAAATGGTTCTTACAGCAGCAGTATTAGCAAATACCTCATTTTCTTTATTTTAAGAAGTGTAAGGTTAGGAAAAAAGGAGAAAAACCACCTTCAATGTATATACCTATCATAACTTTTTAAAATATGTTAAAACGTGAGAATACTTGCACCTTAAAATCTAAGAAATATAGGGAAGTGTCCTGTATGGGTAATGAGAAACAGTAAATGTGTCTGAGGAGAAACCTGGTGGTGGGATTAGAACAGTACAATAAATAGCCCAGACATCTAGAAAGGTCAAAAGTTATCTGCATTCAACACCCTCTGCCATCTTTGTACCCTCCCAACCTTCAGCTCTCTGTTCATCTCTTATGACCAGAATCACTAATGCTCATCCATTCTAGTTAATAACTTTTTTCTATGAAAGTTATTTTTAACTAAGTTGTTTTGATTCTCTACCATTATGGATTGTTGACAGCAACTGACATTCTAACAAATGTACTCTTTGGAAACATGTTCTTAGTAATAATGACAGAATAGCCAACAAAATGTTACATATGTGAACTACTAACCTTTGTGTTTACTGTGAGCAAATGAGCAGTATGTGGACATTTGAAATATATGTCTGTTTAAAATTCTGTCATGTGAGGTTAGTTGTTCAATCCTATGGTCCATTTTGTATTTTTTTCCATGTGCAAAGTGCCTTATAATGGCATCACCAGTTGTTCATCAATCTCCTTTCCATTATGTAAAGTCGGCCCGTGTCCACCCTCTGTCAATCTGTAAGTTTATCATGACATATATACATGGAAAGGATTGTTACCTTTTCTGGGAGGAGAATGAGCCATAAATATGAACGAGCCTCTAAAAGAGCCTAACATAAATCACTAAGAAAAATCTGTACTAGACTGTGGGAATATAAAAATCACCATGAATTATAAATAATACAGCAAGGTTATAGAAATCATTTTATATGAAAGCAGAAATATATTTCTACTAGCTACAGTAAGGCTTAGTGATTTTAATATCATTGGTTGACCAGATTCTGTGTGGAACACTGTACAGTGGAAAGTTTCGTAGTAAACATTCTTGGGGATAATTGATGGAGTACGACACTGAAGCCTACTTGCTAATGGAGACTGCATTTTAATATTAAGGCATCAAAAGAAATGTGCTTGGATAAAAGCATTTAGATTTCTAAATATTTTTTAACTTTTGTTAGTGCATTGTAATTACACATCATAGTGAGATTCAAAGTGATACAAACCTATATGTGCACAACACTTGGTGTGTTTTCTTCCCCATCCCACCCTGCTTCCCTTCCTCCCTCCCTGTACATGTTAGTGAGATTGCCATAGCATTATTTGAAGTGTTCCCTTCTTCAGTCCTCCTCCCCCTCCCCCATCCCATTCCACTATTCTACTGGTCTCTGGAACCAACCTAGGTGTTAATCAAAGGATGAATGGATAACAAAAATGTGGTACATACACACACAATGGAATTTTATTCAGCCACAAAGAAGAACAAAATTTTGTCATTTGCAGGAAAATGGATGGAACAAGAGAATATTATGCTAAGTGAGATCAGCTAGTCTTAGAAAGTCAAGGGTTATATGTTTTCTGTCATGGGTGGAAGCTAGAAAGAAAATAGAAAACATAAGGGCCTTTAGATAAATGAGGAGAGAGACCAGATTTTTTTTTTCTTTTGTGTGTGTGATACTGGGGATTGAACCCAGGGGCATTCTACCTCTGAGCTCCACCCCAACCCTATTTTTTATTCTTTATTTTGAAACAGGGTCTCGCTAAGTTGTGGAGGGACTCACTAAGTAGCTGAGGCTGGCTGCGAACCTGGATCCTCCTGAGAGAGACCAAATTTTTAATTCTTTAAAAAATAAAAACCTGGATTGAAAATTTCAAAAAGTTTATTTTAATTCAAAAGACATTTTTCTAAGGCTAGTGATTAGCTTTGGGGCTACTTATTTATAAAGCATGCAGAGAATTTCCTTAATTGCTCATTTTTTCTGTTGAATCTACTTTAATAATATTTTATAGGGGAAATTAATCATGATCAGATATGAGTAACCCTTTAAGCATGTATTAAAGAGAGTATTCTTTATAATAAAGGCATGATCCCTTGGATAATTACTTCTCTTTTAGCAGGTAGTATTCTTTCCTGAAGAAAGTTTTACTTATAACTCTTATACAGTTAAGGAGTTATATGTTAAATGTTAAATGAATAACTTTATTTTGAAAGCAGGATGATTTTCTTTATTAAAAAGTGCTTTTTATTCATGACATTGAGGCTGAGCAACTTCTATAGTTAAAACAGGTGACAAAGGAAAAGTATAGGGCATAGTGCTTGTTCTCAGATTGCTTCCTGGTTGAGCTCAAACTAATATCGTTTTAACAGCATTGGCATTTCAAGGCAATATATGATTAAGTTCTAAATTCTGTGATTCAGGTTGCTTTTAAATGTCAATCTTAAACAAAACTAGAGACAGGCTACCATTATATTTTTACCCCTGTTCACACATGACAACTGGAAACATTCTAAATATTCAGTTCCTAATATATTAGGAACTGTTTTCCTCAGTTTGTTTCTAACAAGAAATTTCTTCCATACTTAAACAACCTTTTTTGTTTTGTATTATTTCTCCAACACAACCTTCATTTCTTTTGAGGAGTTGCTTTGGTTTGTTGTTAGGCTGAAGGTCATGAAGCATAAAATTCTTTCCCTGCTAAGAATAGAACGTATTTCTAAGGTGGGAATATGCGATTATTATTATTTATTGAACTGGGGATTGAACCCAGGGGCATTCTACCTACGAACTACATTCCTAGTCCTTTTATTTATAATTTGTTGTTTTGGAGCAGGGTCTCCTGAGGTTGCCGAGAGTCTTGCCATGTTGCTGAGGCTGGTCTTGAACCTGTGATCCTCCTGTCTCAGCCTTCCAAGTACTAGAATTACAGGGGTGTGCCACCATGCCTGGTGATATGTAATTATTATTAAATTATTATTTCCTATGTGCTTAAATTTTAATTCATTGATAACAAAAATCAAGAATGCCACCATCTAGATTCTTATGAGTGATTTTTAGTTAAAAGTATCATGGCTGACATATGAGAAAAATAATTTTATTTTAAAAAATATTTTACCTGTAGAACCATTATATCATAGTGAGTTCTAGGCTTCTTTGAAAGCTGTTCCAGAGTTGATAAATCTAAAAATTCATATGGTAGATATAGAAATAAATTGATATTAATGGTTAAGGCTGAGCCAGTGCTTGTCTGAATGGATAAATGCTGACTGCAACTTTAAAACTACCATATAATATGCATAATTGGAAGTCCATAGATTTATGGTTTTCCATTACTGCTATTTTGACTTAAAAAGCAAATGATCTATCTATGGTCTTAGTGATGTTTGATACAGAATTTTATGCATCGTAAGCAGTGTAGCTCTTACCCTGTTCATCATACCCCAAATCATAAACCTGTATCATTTATTAATTTGAGAATTATTGACTATAATAGATTTAACCTCTGAGAGTATAAATTCTAAGAAATAAATTTTATAAGCAGTCTGTTTCCTTCCATCTTGGGCTAAACCAGAATGTCTTTTACATTACATTCTGTAATCAATCTAGGTACTTTCTATCTTTATCTATCTAAGCTATTGTTTAAAGATAAGTACATTTTTATCAGTTGAAAGTAAATGGAAACTGGGTGTGGTGGCACATGCCTGTAATGACAGTACTTGGGAGGCTTACATAGGAGGATTGCAGGTTCCAGACCAGCCATAGCAACTCAGGGAGGGAGACCTTGTTTCAAAATAAAACAAAAAGAGCTTGAGGTATAGCTTGGAGGTAGAACACCTCTGGGTTCAATCTCCAGTGCCACAATAAAATGAAAAATTCAAATGAAATGAAAGCCACTCCTTCTCAGCCATTGTCATTAGTGATTCTAATTTCTGCTTTTATGCTATTATAACTGAAATGAAGAATCAGTGTACTTACATGGGTCACCCAACTCTAGAGGGACCAACATTGACTAGAAAATGTTTGGGTTATGGTTTTATGGTTTTAGAAGAAAGAATAGATGCATGAAGGCCAACAAAATTGGCAATAATTATTGTATTTTCACAGTGTGAAAGTATGCCACTCTTAGAACTGATAAGCTCTGTTGCTTATGGAGCACATGATCATAATTTATATTTATGGGATCATATAATCAAACATGCTTAGAAGGGAAAGGAACTTCAGATAGAGCTACTCAGGTGTATTTAGTAATAAAGATAAACCAGATTCTATACTGTTGAATCAATATCTGAAGTATGAGAAACCTCAGGAGACATAAGTTGCGCGTCATGAGCTTCTCTGAATGGTTGTGGGGCCCGTGAAAACATGGTGCTAGGCTCCCTCGCCTCCTTTTCTGCTAAATGCCACTCTTATGTGAACAGCAGACATGTTCTTGAAGATTCCATGTTGCCCTGACTCTAGACCCTAGTGCGTTGCCACTTTTGTTAACCCTGATTTGGGGTATGATCAACAGGGTAAGAGCTACCTGGCATGGTGCCACCTTTGTTCACTCTGGGCTCTGACATGCTGCCGTATTTGTTCTGCTGTGGCATATAAACTGGACAGGGACAGTCCACTGTGGGGACGCCCCTTAGAATAAAGCCATTACTCATCCCCACTCAATGCTTGGCTTCTTTTTCAGATGGATTAGATCGAACCCGCAACTTCCTAGCTTTGGTTGGTTGTACAATGATGGTGCATATAACCATCTTGAACTTAATGGTGGATGATTGGGCTGCAGTTGCTGCCAGTATGGAATCAGGCATCATAGGGCCCAGGGTGAAGGACACGCTAGCTGGTTTGGGGGAACTGAGTCAACTTCACCTACACCCAGATGACAAAAGAAAGTGCATAGGGTAATGCCTAGGTCATAGAAAGCACTCATAAATACTAATAAAGGTAGTTACAGGATGGGCCATAGCATATGGGGAACAGACCTAAGAGCCAAGTCAGTGGCTGGAATCTGCTGGTCTGGTGGTACTTTTGAGTGTATACCTTTGCTGTGATGCATATTATACTTGTAAGGTTAATTTTTCTTTTTGCAGGATTATTTGTACAGGCCAACAGAACAACTACATTTCTAGTTCAAAGAACAGAAAGGCACCGAGAGCTCCTTATTTATCTGTGTGTGCAGTAGTACCTAACACAGTGCCTTGCCTTCAGCCCATGCCAGCTGACTGAGCGGAAACATTAGCTAAAGGTGGACATTTGTGATGGGCTATGAAAGGTGACTCAGTTTGCTTTAGTGGAGGGGAAAGGAGTGACTTTTCAAATTAGTAGGACTGTGAATAAAGGAACAGATGGTGGGAGGAGCTTATCTGATTTTGTGAGACATTAGAGAGGTCAGCCTGATGAGAGGCCTGTGGTAGACATTGTGGTAATAGTTGAAAAAGAGGCTATTTTTAAAGACCAATTCCTAGGAAATGTGCATTGTGTTTTTATTGAAGCCTTGTCCTGATTTTCTATCTTGTTGGCTAAGTCTACTTTTGGAGAACAGGATCTAAATGGGACCAGGCTTGTGGTTTCATGGACATAAAAACCATTTATTCATTTACGATTGAGAAAACACACACACACACACACACACACACACACACACACACACACACACACACACAGTATGACTCAGTGCAAGTTTCTTTGGGGAGTACAAAGGAGAATGTGACATTTTTCTACTGAGAAATTCTGTCTCACAGAATAATCCCACAACTCCTGATCAATAGGCTTACAATATGCTGTTGTTTCCGAAAAGGCTCCAGCAAGAAGCAAATGTGGTAGCCCAGGATGCCCATCTTCCTACAGTTTAGAACTCAACATATGAGTTCAACAATGACTGGGATCATTTTCTCCTCTGGGTTGCTTATCAAAGCCTTATTGATACTTATCAGACTGAATCAAATGTAAAACTCCCAAAGGCTATTCTTTGGAAGAGGGAACTCTTCTCCTTTAAAGTTGCCATATCCTATTCTTCAGAGGCAACCACTGACTCTGCTAAAAGGACTTTGTAATTTAGCCAGAGGCATTTTCCAAAAATAATTATTTAGGAATTCTTCCTTTCCCTGTTTTCTCCTCCCTCTGCCCCTTCTCAGTGGGTACTCATTATATTATATTACTTTTTTCCTTATGGATGTCTTTAAAACTCAAGTGCTTCGGGTTGTTCTGTGGCCAAACTTAATCCTAATAGTACAGTTACTAGAAGCAATATGAATAGCAGTTGTAGCTATAGCTCCACTAGTAATACCAAGAATCAATGCTTTTTTTTTTAAAGTGTGCTATCAGTACTTGATATTGAGAAACCACTGAATTTTTCTGACTTTGAGGAGGAAGAAGGGAGAATTAGAAGTATAATCAGAGATAAATGGTAGGCTTTCAGAAAGGTGTTTCTTTTTCACAAATGTGTACCTGGATGAAAGAATAATTATTCTTACTAGCTGGATAGTACATGACAAATATTTTCCGATTTTGAGTCCTATAGTTATTTCATCTAGAGCACTACACAGCTCTTCATCTCATTCATTTTCGCACTCAGTGGTTGTTGTACCTAGCTCCTCTCGAGCTGGGGAATCTGAGATGGAGTGTTGGAGCTGGGATGAGGACCTGGCTGTGGGACTTAGGATTGCCATTTATCCTGTCGCAGAATATAAGCCCTCACAAATTTTGTGAAGTACACTCCAAAGACATGGTTTTGCTTTCAACTTGATGACACTATAATTGATCAAATATATTCTTTCGAGGAATCATAAATTCTTATTGGAGTTTGAGGGGATGTCATGTTCATTTGTCAACATGTCACTCCAGGGACACAGGTGCAGCAAATTTATGGAGGAAGCATCTCGTGTTTCTCCTGAGCCACGTAAATATGAAACAGAATTGATTGAAAACGTGTGGCTTTAGATTACTCCTCACATGGAGAGCAATTAAGATCTTTTGGCAGAAAGCATTCCGCTGTGATTCTTTCAGATTTTTTTGGTTGCCTAGGCAGGGATCAGGTGTGAGGGGACACCAGAGAAAATTTTGGAGACCTGCAGATGTCTTCTCACAAAAAGGATACTGAGATATTTCTTCTCTGGCAGAGAGAATATTGCACATTTTTTAGTCAAGTGCATGATTAACTTTGACATTTGGAAATGGAACTCCACGTAAAAATAAGCATGGTACTTCTGCATGTTTAATTAAGATGTTTAGTTCCTGTCAAGGCTGATAGTTTTGTTTTGTTTTTTTTTTTTCCCCTGTGAAGGGCAATATATTCTCAACTTCTGAAATTTCAGAAACCTGTACTTAACCTTTAATCGTCATTCCATTTACATGGAAATCTGATTAACAACTTTTAAAGTTCATGAGCTCCTGGTAAATGCAATTAAGACCTTTTTGGAGTTTGTTATTAAGAATTGGCATTTAAAGAAGACTAGGGCCTGGCTACTGTTCTGTCTTCTCTATAGCAGGATGTCTTAAGCAATTAGCAGAGAACACGAGGTACATGAATTGTACTGTATTGCTTCTGCATTAACATGGTTGGTATTTAAATAGCATGCTGTCTCTTTCTTTTCTATGACTTGCTTTATGGTATGAGCTTGTTACTGAGTGGTAGAATAGTGCCAAGGATAATTAGGTGGAACGGTGGCAGTTTTCATAAGTACAAGAGTTAGGCACGGTTTCCCCTCCCCTTGCGGTTCTCAATTCATGTTTATAAACATTCACTCTCATGTCATGTGGAGTCAGGTTAATCATCCTACTTCACTGAATTTATTCCACTTCTCTACTGGGCATGGCAGTCTTTTTGAGAATGAAAATTAAAAGATGGAGTTATCGGAGAGAGAAATGATTAGTATACAATTATTTCCCAAACTTTTAGGCATTTCAGCTGTTCAACCATTGCCCTTGGGTCATGGGGTCAGGAGAGGGGAGATAAACTTGTTGAAGCAGGCACATGTAATATTGAGACAGCTTAGCTAAGTTGGCCCTCAGTATTAGGAATTAATGGACATACCAGAAAATTGGGAGTTAAAAGTAGACTAGTCTTCAAGGTTATAGAATTAAGATAAAGTTCCTGGAGATAGAAGGTTAGGAAGTCGGCTCAACTTTCTGAGACTGTGTGGTCAGTAGATCTACCAAGAAGTCTGAGTCAGACAAGACAAGGCCACTATTTAGAGAGAGAACTGCATACTCACTGAGACAGGACAGTGCTCTGCCCTATTCTGAAAGTAATACTAGGAACTCTCCTACATGATAAGGGACAGATTCCAAGTGGTAAGGAACAAACACATGCATAGAATAGTCACTGAAAGGTAACC
This sequence comes from Glis glis, assembly GCA_004027185.1. Taxonomy (NCBI): domain Eukaryota; kingdom Metazoa; phylum Chordata; class Mammalia; order Rodentia; family Gliridae; genus Glis; species Glis glis. The sequence continues at coordinate 73,642 of PVJS01002202.1, forward strand.
TACAGTTACCTTTACTTTATTAGCATAGTAAAATCCACACCCCAAGGTAGAGGCTGCAGCTGGTGATGAGATGTGCATGGCATGAGGAGTGTAGATGCAACTAAAACTCTCCCTCCTCATGGAATGACATCAAGGGACTGGGTCCCTGTCTAGTCTGTAGATGCTATAAAAGCCGTACACCTTTATCCTATGAGTCAGCCTGGGATTTCTGTCCCCCATGTGCTACCTCCCTTGTGCTTGAGTATAAGAACGGAGAGTCTACTTCCTGTGTCAGTATGTTTTTATTGCATTCTTTTGATAGCCCAAGAACCCATGTAGTTGGTAACAATATAATTTACAAATTGAGATGTGTGGTGATGTATAGGAAGTGGGAGGGAGCAACTAATTGAAAGCAGAAAGGCTACTAGATCACATGCTGCCACTTAATGATAGAATTGGGCTCTATTTGATGGATGCATATAATACCTTTCTTAGGCACTACACAAGTGTGTAGAATACTGCTTAATTCTTATTTAGAGAGATGACAAGAGAAAAAAATGAAACAAAGTACCAATAGAGGCAAATCAATAAAATATATAGCATATAACTATACTATTAAAGAATACTTGAAGCTGGATATGGTAACACACATCTGTAATCCCAGTAGTTGGGAAGCTGAGACAGGAGGATTTCAGGTTTGAGGACAGCCTCCGCAACCTAATGAGACCCCGTTTCAAAACAAAAAATAAAACTGTCTATAGGAGTAGCATGGAGGTAAAATGCCCCTGGGTTCAATCCCCGATATAACAAAAACAAACAAATGAACCAAAAACTTGAATCTTTACATATTTCTATACTGTGAAATTTTTATGAACATAAATTGCCTTTAAATGAAGATCAAAATAAGGAACTGTTTGTAAAAAATTAAGTTAAATAGGAAAACCAGTTTAAAAGAATTATATTTTTCTGCCAGAATTATCAATGAAGTAGTTCTCCATTCTGGGGGCCTAAGTTTCTATATTCACTATAAATTTATTTAAGTTAACAGTGGATTTCATGTGATTAAACTTTTAAATTATAGTGTAACCTGAAATTTTGTAAATATATGAAATAGTTTAATTCCATATTTTGAATTAACATAACACTGTAGTAGAAATGGTGTATAATAATCACAGACCAATTGTAGATATGGATTTATTTTTTCTGGCAACAGAACTAATAAAGTAGAATTTCTTTCTGTTTAGCCAGGCTATTAATATGTATTTTTCATCAGTTTAGCGTTTCGTCCAAGAGATATATATGTATTATCACTTTCAGATAGAAGAATTTTGTTTATGTTAGAGACAGAATCTTTCTTGGAGATGCAAGAGTTGACGAAGTTCAGAATAGAGTGATATTAAATTTTTTCAGTTATTAAGGATTTTAGTAAGGTATTTCAATTTTATATAAAATGGTAGTAATACAGTGTAGTGTTAGACTAAGTCTCTTCTCATCAAATTATATCAGGAGTTTAAGCTATAAATATAGGAAAAGTTAAATAACCAGTTATATATGATTGCAAAGTCCAAGTAATCATTTGGGCATCTTGTAAGTATATGAAGGAGGAATTTAGCTAGGTTGGTCAGAGAAGGTTTTTTGCATGGGGTAGGAGCTGAACTGGTCCTTGAAGGAAGCCTAAGATTTAGAATCTGTGTTAAGGATAATGTGCATATATTTAGAATAAGGAGTACCTTACCAAATTTAACCAGATCCTGAAAAACCTGATACTGATGAATTCAGCTGGAATTTTCTTTATGGCCTCTTTAACAAAAGGAACCACTTTATCTCTGTATCCTGATGCCTTGCGTCCTTTGTGCCTTCAAATCCCATTAGCTCCCAATTTTCACAATTCCTTTCAAATCCCAATGGAAAGGTACTTAACACAGTAGGTACAAAATAATGTTACCTGAATCTGAATCTGCTCTTACTATTTCAAAAAAATCACATTTGAATGAATTATAAGTAAATATCCTATGTGTATCAATATTCACATGTTACAGATAACTAATATGAAGGTCTTTAGTAACAACTGCTAATTGAAAATCCTGGATCTTAACCACTTAATTGAATAAACTGTCTCCAGAGAATAATTTGGGTCTTTTCCAAGATGCATTAACTCTTTCAGGTTATTAGAGTAGTACTTATCTCATTGGAGCAGAAATTTAATAAATGGTATCTGGTGATGTGAATAAATTAATGTACCTCAAAAAGCCTGAAATTTCACCCAGTGTGTTGTAGTAATACTCCAAGATGCTCATCTGTGAATGTGAAACATCAGTAAGTAGCTGCCCTTTATGCCTTCATACTTTCAATTTAGGTACCTTGCTAGATAACACCTCCTTTGTTTAAGATATTGTGTTAGATCTTGACAGAGATGCAAAGAAAAGGCATGGCCTGAACTAAGAGGCAGCAGAGAAGGCAATTAGCTACCAGATGAAATTCTTGAGAAATCCAAACTGTTGTGTAGGTTCTAATTAGAGCGAGCTAGTGTAGTTGACAGTTTAAGATAGATGATAATCTTCTGGCAGGCAGGAAACATGACTTATTCACAGTGTTCTCGTTCACATTGTTTCTCTCTGTATGTATACATACATATGCCTGACTACATATGGGGAATATGAACTAGATCAGTAGAAGCATTATATTGTAATTTTCATGTATGTGCCAGTCACTTTTCTCCTATAAGAGTATGAATTATTGATGTCTGATATTGATCTAAAGTAACTATGGTAAACCGGGCGTGGTGGCGCACGCTTGTAATCCCAGTACTTTGGGAGGCGGAGACTGGAGGATCCGTGTTCGCGGCCAGTCTCAGCTCGCGCACGCGCGCACGCTCTCTCTCTCTCTCTCTCTCTCTCTCTCTCCCTGTCTCTCTCTCCCTCTCTACTTAGTGAGGCCCTCCGCAACTTCGTGAGACCCAGTTTCAAAATAAAGTATAAAAAAAATAGGGCCGGGGGCTTAGCGCAGAGGTAGAACGCCCCTGGGTTCAATCCCCGGTACCATACACACACACACACACACACACACACTCACACACACACACACACACACACAAAAAAAAAAAGTAACTATGGTGAGATTATGAAAACCATTTTAAAAAAGCCAGTCAGCATCTTTTGGAGATGTGCTCACTCAATCTGGGTGTCAGCCTCCTGGTGGGGCATTGACCTCCAGCTAGAGAAGAGGCTAAGAATGATCTGTTCTACCCACTAGCATGTTACACACATCTAATGGGAAGACAGAGCCAACTAGTTGTTATTATAAGAACAAAGTGAAATGACATTAAAACAAAACACTGCAAAATGAACTATCAAGGATGATAGAGATAACACCTCAACAAGAAGCTAAAATTTGCTGGGCGTGATGGCGCACTCTTGTAATCCCAGTACTTGGGAGGCTGAGACAGGAAGATCCAGGTTCGCGGACAGCCTCAGCTACTTAGTGAGGCCCTCCTCAACTTAGTGAGACCCTGTTTCAAAAATAAAGATTAAAAAAATAGGACTGGGGGTGTAGCTCAGAGGTAGAATGCCCCTGGGTTCAATCCCCAGTATCACAAAAACAAAACAAAACACACACAAAACAAGAAGCTAAAACTTCAGGGCTGTAGCACCTACCTCTCTTTCTCATGCATGGTGGTGGCATCTTCTCCATGCTTATAGACTGATTAGTAGCATCTGACTAGAGCTAAAGTGGTTTGTTAAAATCAATTAAGTTTTACTTAGAGTCACTTTCTTGATCTAATTCCCTATGCTTGATAGATGAAAGGAACAGTTCAAGACAGGAGGGAAAAAGTTAAAAATAAATCCAGACATGACAAAAAAAAAAAAACAACAAAAAACTTTGAGTCTGGGCATGGTGGTACACGCCTATAATCCCAGTACTTGGGAGGCCGAGACAGGAGGATCACAGGTTAGAAGCTAGCCTCAGCAACTTAGTGAGACTGTTTTTCAAAATAACAAATAAAATAGGGCTGGGAGCATAGCTTAGAGGTAGAATGCCCAAATAATCTAGATTACTAATGAATTGGTTATGATGTAAAAAGAAGTAATAGGATCTAACTGTACAGTGGTTGATTGGCACTGAGTTGAAGACATGGATGATCAGCAGAATGATGACACTGAGTTTAAACTACTAATAGCATATGGCATAGAATGACATAAGTTTGAGGCAGGATAACCATTTGAGAGACAGTTATAATGTATATGAAGGATAGTGAAGAGCTGATATAAAGGGATGAAAATATTTAGAAAAGGAAATGGGCATGAAATGTGTAGTATAGAAGATAGAGGACTTTGTAGATGATTTGGAGAAGACTGAGAAGAGTCACAGCTTACTGCAAATTTTTACTCCTGAGGGCTGGGGGTGCGGCTCAGTGGTAGAGCACATGCTTAGTATGCCCAAGGCCCTGGGTTCAATCCCCTGCACCCCCCCCCAATCCTAGAAGAATGATGATGGCATTAACATAGAGAGGAGCTAAAGAGATCCTTCTAAATGCTTCTCTCTCATTCCCTTTGAAGAGAGGTGATAGGAAAAAGTGTGCTTGGTTAGGCTGAGTTTGATGGGTCCATGCTTTAAAATCTGTGCTGTTTTCATCTTCTTATTGTGATAAGGATGTGAAAAACCAGACGGTCTTATAGGCAATGACAGTGCATCTCTTGAGCTTGGGAGTGAGTGTGATAGGAGAAGAATATTAGGGAATCATCTGAAATATATAACAAAAGTGGAAGAGACCAAGAATCAGGACATGGAATATTTAAGCAGTTAGCATGGAAAATATGGTAGCCAAACATTCTAAGTTTAGAGGGTGAATACTACCAGAACCTGGACTTAATGGTTGATGCCTTTATTGCAGAGCAAAGAAGAGGAAGAAAGGAGAATGATAGCCACGAGATGGATAAGGATATAGAAATATTTTCATTTGCTTAATAACACTCATAAAGCTGTTGCAGTGTTTTAGGCAATGTTCTGAGCGATTTGCAGTACTAACTCATTTAATCCTGATAATATGTAGAGTAGACAATATTATTTCTTTTTATACATGAGGAAACTGAGGTTCTGAGGCACAGAGTGGTAATATACATTTAGTTTCTGGAATACATTAAAAAAGGAAAAACAGATGTCTGTGCCTCATTCCTAAAGATAATAATAGTAAGTTACTTGATAAGCATTCTTATATGTGTTATTTCTTTGAATTCTCATACTAATTCTAAGAAGAAGGATCTATTATTGCCTTTATTTCACAGATGAGGGAAGTTGTATTAGAGAAATCAAGCAACTTGGCCAAGTCACATTTCAGAGAAATAGGAGAGTTGATTTCAAGCTCAGTCTTTCTACATTTCTATATTGCCCTCTCATTTTGTAGTTCTAAGGTGGGGTACATGTATCTCTGTTTTAAAAGATGTCCATGTATTCCTATGTGCATATCAGTTTACCTGGAATTTTAGTACAAATACAGAAGGAAGAGATGTATTTGTTAGGAGGAGATAAAACATTATGCTCAGAGAAAACTCAGAGTTGGAGATCTTGGAGACGAAATATTTCCTAAGTACATAGAGTGTTAATAATAAAGTAGAGGTCATTGGAACTGAGGAGACTGAGACAGACTGTGTAATGTTACAAGGAGTCATGAATATATTATGCTGAAACATATGAGTCCTAATATAGAATAAAATTATATTGATTACAGAATTAAATAGCACTAGCTGAAATTTTTGTAATGGTGTAAAAAAACCTGAGCATTGGTAGGTAATGTTGATGAGATAACAGGAGAAAATAAGGTGAATGAATAGAATGATCTTTAAATCATGTTTGGTTTAAAGAATGAAGAAGGGAGAATATATATCAACTTAGAAATGAGACAACGTTTTTTGTTTTCCCTAGCATGATTTCATTTATTTGTAGTCTATTTTCTAACAGTAAAAAGCATAAATAAGAAATCATTAAAATACTATGAGATCCAAATTACATGGAGTAAAAATTGACAGAAATGAAAAGTGGAAAATTCCATAATTATAGTTAGGGATTTCAGTATTCTTTATCAATAGAACAACTAGGCAGAAAACACTGAGGACTTGAACAACACTATCGACCACCTTGACTTAAACTGATGTGTATGTGGTATATTTTACTCAACATCATCAGAATACAGATTTTTGCAAAGTCACAGAGAATATTTTCCATAAGAAATGATAGGCTAGGTCATCAAGTATATATCAATACATTTAAAAGGATTAAAATCTCACAAAGTATATTCTCTGACCATAATAGAATTAAACAAAAAATAGGAAGAAAAATTGGAACTCTCCAAATATTTGGAAATAAAACAACAAATTTCAAAATACATTTGGGTAAAAGAAGAAAGATCTAATATCATCAATCTATCTTCCCATCCCACGAGCTAGAAAAAGGAAGAACACTTAAATACAAAGGAAGCAGAAGATAGGAAATAATATAGGTTAAAGTACACATCAATGAAATAAAAATAAGAACACTAGAAAAACTAATGAAACCAAAATTTGGTGTTTTGAAAACATAAAAATTGAAAATCTTTAAACTGACCAACCACTTTAAAAAGCAAGATGTCATTAAAAAATATAAAAATCAGAAATAATAAAGGAGACATCACTATAGACCCTACAGAAGTTAAAAAGATTATAAGGAAATATTATGGATAATTTCATGCCAATCAAACAACTTAGATGAAGTAGACAAATTCCTGGAAAGACAACAAATATCAAAATGGATTCAAGAAGAAATAGAAAATCTGAATTGTTCTATAATAAATTTAATTATTAAGTTAAAATTTTTCCTAACATTAATAAGCCACACAAATGTTCTATCAAACATGCAAAGATAAAATGATATCAATTCTTTGCAAATTCTTTCAGAAATTAGAGATGAAGGAACACTTCCTAACACATCCTATTAGGCTAGTAGTACCTAATAATAAAGCTAAACATGTCATAGGAAACTATATAACAACATTTTTCATGAACATAGATATAACAATCTTAAATGAAATATTAGTGGATTGAATCTATCAACACATCGATCTGCCTTATATACCATGATTAATTGGGATTTACTAAAATTAGTTAATGTAATACACTATATTAATAGAATGAAGAAGCAAACTGACATCATCATCTAATTCTGTTCAGAAAAGTATTTGACTCCCATTCATTGTTTAAAAAAAAGAATTTTCTGATTCTGATAAAAGGCATCCATGAAATACCTGTAGCTAACATCATAAGAGAACTTTTTGAGTTAATGGAAGTATTCTAAAGTGATTATGGTGATGTTTACAAACTATGTATTTACTTTAAAGTCATTGGACTGTACACTATACTAGGTGCATTTCATGGTACACAATTTATAACTCAACAAAGCCATTTTAAGGCTATTATAGGATAGAATTGGATTACAAATACTCAAGACTGTATGTCCTTTGAGTGCTGATAATTCTGTATGAACTGATAGAGTTAGCAGTCCTAATGCAAGTTAATTTATCAATCATGGAAACCTCATCAGTCCTATACCTTTTCATCTTATGTATTTCAGGGTACACATGTATACGAATATTCATATGCCTTACAAAGGAGTAAATTCCAAACTAAATTTATTGTCCCTACTGAACCCATTGTCCTGTGTTCCTGGTTATTGTTCATGGCACCATTGTTCTTGTCCTCCTATGAATGCTCCTAACCACAAAGGTTTTCTTTTTCTTCCAAAAATGAATATTGTTTTCATTTCTCCTCTTCTTTCCTTCATTTTCTTCTTCACATCATCTCACAGATTTATCCCTTATTGTATAAGCTCATTACCGCCACTTTAGCTTAAAACCTCCTTTTTATGATGATGGTGATGATTAGGTTTCCCTTCTCACTCCCCTCCCTTTATAGTATTTCCTTAATGATTTGCTTTTGCTCCAAGTCCCATTGCCTTCTATTTGTTTGTGTGCTGCCAGATTAATTTTCATACAGTGTATTTATCACCATTTTATTTACCTATTCAGAACCTTTTCTGCCTCATCAGTTTGTATTTGACTTCAAAACATGAGCTTTATATTAAAGGTCCTTAGGAGTTTGTCCATGTACCATCTTTCCCGGCATTTTTATGTCACTAAAATATTTGCTGTTTACTGAAGATGCTCCAATTTTTCCCGGCACTGCCACTGCCAGGGTTCTGGCCTTTTAAGATTCTATTTTTGTCCTTCTAAAGAGTCACAATTTTGAAGCCTTTTTTCATTGTCCTAATTAGGAGCAATCTTGTCCTCCTATGAATGCTCTTAGCCATTTCTTTGTCCTGATGGTTTACTTCTTTTTCTTTGTTTGATAGTCATTTCTGTGTATCTCTTTGTAGATAGGTTCATTGAGGGGAGGATGTATTTTTGAGTCCTGCTTTTATGTCTAGCACAACACCTTACATATTTTATGTGTTAAATAAGTATATATTAAAAAAATAAAAATTCTTTTGGAAATTGTTAAAACTGGGTTTTCTTTGTTAAGAGTGCTTCTGTGAGAAAAATAAAAATAAAACCAGCAAACCAGGAGCTGTTTGATCTAGGCTTCACTGACCAGGCGTTTAATGCGGGATCAGAAAATAATATGTGTACTCTTGGAATTTTTCAGCTAGTTTTTCTCTGAACATTGAGTAATGAACTATCCACAAGGCCATACTAACAGTGGTTTTAATAATACAGTTGTCATTGAAATGAATATAATTAAGCAGGCAGCCATTCTGTTTTAAAAACGACGTTAGTTTTCTTTTGATTCCTTACTCCAGAATATTTTAGTCCTTATATAATGGATAATGGCTGCTATATTGAAAAAATAATATTTTCTGTTTTTTCTTTACTAACATTCTAGTCTCTAGCAATCCTACTGGGGGAAACCTGATAGTTTTTAGTAACTGTTTGAAATATTATTATATCATTTCTCTATCTCTGTTGTGATATTTTTCAGGAATCAGGGTGGTTGTTTGAGGGATGTATTTCCCTGATTTTGCCCCTCCCCCTTTCTGGATTTTCTACTAGACATCCTCTATAGAGTAAGATGATATTTCCTGCTTGGACTTTTCCCTTGCTCCTTGAAAACAGGGAGGTACCTGCTGGAAGTAAGCCAGATAGACTCAAATACTATGCGTCTTCTTCCAAGGGACTGTGGCTGCCAGTTTCTGCCTACTTTGGTTCCTTTTCAGGACCTCCCCCCCTTGTGCGTGGAACAGGAACTATTGGGCATCTGCATTTTAAAAGAGCAAATTATTTAAAATTATAATATTTAATATAGCCACATTCAAGACTCTACCAGGAGAAATTGAGTCTTAGTCAATGTTGGGAGCTCAGGTGATTTTTTTTTCACTTAACTATTGCTCCTCTCACAAGAAATAGTCCAACTCTCATATTTATTAAAGAGGATAATTATAGTGTGACTTTGCTATAAATCATTGATTTTGTGAAGTTAGTAGTCAGGAGAATTAGATTCATAGTTGTACAGATTGAAATCTGTGTACACTCCTACTCTTGCTGTCATCAAATACCAAAATTCTACAGAAACATTAATTGTGATATAAATGTCACTAATCAATCCATAGCTATTTTTGTGAAGGAACAAAAACCCATTCAAGCTATCATAAGGAAAAAATAAGAAATCATGTATTAGAAAGATACTCTGGAACTAAAGGGTAGAAAATTTAGGACCTTATCAGCAACTGGATTTAATACTTGTAAAACCATGGAAAATAATGAAAGTTTGAAACCTTTAAATCTCTCCGGTGGGTCTCCTATTTTTCTATGGCCATTTAGTTCATTCTTCTCTCTCTCTCTCTCTCTCTCCCTCTCTCTCTCTCTCTCTCTCTCTCTCTCTCTCTCTTCCTCTCTCCCTCTTCCTCTCCCTTTCTTTCCCTTCCTCTGTAAATTGATGTTCCTTGATTTTCTTTCCTCATAGCAAAAGTTGTTTACTACAAAGAATTCAAATCTCCTCACTTACATTGACCAGTAGAGACTATATTATCCTAACACATCACTAGGGAAGAGAATCTGGTTGAGTAATTGGGGATTGGCTGTCTCCCTGGTGGATATCGCAGCCATGGCTGAGAGGGTGGGGTCACAGAGTAAAAGTATGCTACTGGAGTCCATTATGAGTTTGGGGAACAGTTCTCAGATGAGAAGAGGGTTTTGTAAGCTGGAAAGTTTCCCAAAAGGGATCTACCATATTAAGTACTAAGGAAGGTCTAAGTGTTTAAATGAGTAGCTAATTGGCTAAATGGAGAAACTAAACAGGAGATGTATTAATTCTAAGCCTATGAGTAGTTTTACAAAACTTTGCACGCATAACCACAAACAGCCACAGGCAATGTGTTAAAGAAGATAAAGTGGTAAATGAAGAATTCCTTCAGAATGGTGTTAGCAATATTATAGCAAGTTGTAAATCTCAAAATGTTAGCCCTGCTTTTACATCATGAGATTTTGGACTAGTGTCTTAGCAACTGCTGATCAAATCCTATAGCAGAAAAGATGCCTAACAACCCCAATTTATATGTTCTTTTAAGTATTATAAATCTTTGCTTTGGCCAGAGATCCATCCTGCATACCAGGTTCTCAAGAAATGTAGTGAATCATGATATCACTGGGACATGTATATTTTCAAGTACTTTCCAACTGTGTCTTTGTTTTTCTTGTCTTCAGTTTTACAGATTAAATCCTTAAAAGTTAAATTTAAAACACCAATAAATTTTGACTTTTGTTTTTGAACTCTTGTTAAAAAAGAAATTGTAGTTTTGGGTTCCTCAAAATAGAAAAGGAATTAGTGCCTGCATTATGAAGGAATTTAGGGCAAGAATGTGGGATTATCTTCTGTAGATTTTTTGTGGACAGGTTGTATTTTATGCAGTGCCCTTTGCCCCAGATTTCCAATCTCAGGTGATTTTCCCTAGGCAAAAGATAACCTGTATAGCTGGTTTCTTTTTATAAAAATAGAATTTGGACTCATGGGTATGTTCTTAAAATATTTATATGCAATTTGTAAGGGGCAGTATATTACTCACCATGATATGGAATCATCGCAAAATTATATACTTTGTGTGTGTGTGTGTGTGTGTGTGTGTGTGTGTGTGTGTGTGTGTTTGCTAGGTGTTGAACCCAGGGCCTGTGTATGCTGAGTACCTACTCTACAACTGAGCTTTACCCCCAGCCTCTAGTTATATATATATATATATATATATTTTTTTTTTTTTTAATCATTTATTGGTGCATTGTAATTACACATCTTGATACACATCAGGGTAGCAGCATCATTCATGCACACATTGCTCATTTAGCCCTCTCTCAAATCCCACCCCATTCCCTCCCCCTTCCCTCCCTTTCGTGCTTTGCATAGTGATTGAGTAATATCAGATACCTGATATTTGTATCAAGACTTTGCAGTAAAAGATTTAGCCTAATTCAAACACATTTTAAGCAGCTTAGAAATAGGGGCTTTTTTTTATTCTTTGAGCTACTTAAAAATATACTTTTACCAATTTGGATATCAAAATTTTACCTGATTTTCGAGTATTGTTTTCTAACTAGTAGTGAATGATATTAGAAAAAAGAGGCAAGCACAAGGTAGTAAATAAACAAATATCATAACCATTGAGCCTATTGCTAAAATCACCCCTACACCTTTTTTATTTTACTTGTACCATAGATTTTTTTATAGTGAGTACTAATTTGCTGGGTTCTTTCTATTTTGGAGGTTATTTCTAACTTGCATATAACAAACATATGCATTAAGGCTTCTTACACTTTTAAGCATTCAGCAATTCATTATATTTTTGATTTGCTGATATGATGCATGGTTCTGTAGTGGAAATAAATATAATGCTTTAAGGAACATGTAAATTAAGAACTAACCGTAACAGGCAGATTTTGATGAATTTCTTTTGAATGATGTACAAAACTGGTACTTTAGGAGTTCAGAGAGGGAACATTTTGCCTACAGTGACCTTCAAAGGACTCATTGAGAAGACTATGTTGAAATTGTTTCTGGAAAGGTTTATTGGGATTTATTTAAGAGAGAGGGTAATCTAAATAATTTAGGCTTTTCAGAAATGAGAAGACCTAGGATATATTCAGGGAAGAGTTAAGTAGGTGATTTTGGTTGGCATGTTAGTTTCATGTTGGGGGAAAATAAGATGTAAATGGAAATATATATTGAAGTCAGATCATTGTAGATGGTGCAGTACATACCCCTGTTATGACAGCAGCAAAGTGTTAGAACTGTTGATCTGTTGATGGTGTTTGGGAAGGACTGGAAGAGTAAGAGATGAGGGCAGAAACTTAAATGAGAAAAAATAAGTTGAACCAAGATAGTGGCTGGCAGAATGTATAGGAAGGGGCATACAAATAGTTGAGGAAGAGTTATTAATGGAATGGGGGACTAACTTCTTAATGGGTGCAAAGGGTAAGGGAATGTCCCAAAAGATGGTTCTGAAGTTTTAAACCTGGAAACAAGTGAGAATAAGAAACTACATAGAAACAAAAATATGATAGAAGGAACTACTGGTTGTATGGGAAGATCATTTAGTTTTCAGAGAAATTAATTTTATCAGTGAAATATGTGATATATTCGACATGTAGTCACAAATGTAGGACTGGAGTTTGGGAGAGAAATCAAGAGTAAACCACGTCATGGTAAAGGAAACAATAGATGTGAAGGCTACTTTGCAAAATTTGGAATCTAAAGAAAAAAGATATTATAGATAGTGTATAAGGACAAACACAAAAATTTTCTTGAGAAGGTAGGAGTAGTATGTGGTTGTAGAATAAAGCCAGTGGGTAGAAACAGACTAACAATGATGGAAGATAATAATTTGGGGGATATTGTCGATATGGAGAAAAACAATAGTGATCTTCAAATACCTGGGTTTTCATGCAGGAGGCATCACAATTCCTAACTTCAAATTATACTACAGAGCTATAGTAATAAGATCAGCATGGTATTGGCACAAAAACAGACACATAGACCAGTGGAATAGAATAGAAGATACAGAAACAAGTCCACAAACTTATAGACAATTGATTTTTGACAAAGGTGCCAAACACATACGTTGGAGAAAGGACAGTCTTTTCAACAAATGGTGCTGGGAAAACTGGTTATCTACCTGTAGAAAAATGGAGCTGGATCCTTACCTCTCACCCTGCACAAGAGTCAACTCAAGATGGATCAAAGACCTGGAAGTTAGACCAGAGACTGTGAAATTATTAGAAGAAGCCATAGGTCCAACACTCCATCATATAGGCACAGGTAGAAACTTCCTCAACAAGACCTCCAAAGCACAGGAAATTAAAACAAGAATTAATAAGTGGGATAGCATTAAACT
>PVJS01002203.1:0-72657 GCA_004027185.1 Glis glis
AGGGGAAGTGACTGGTGCGTTTCTGGTTGTACATGGGATAGCTTTATCATGTTAGGCGAGATTTTGATATTGTTATTGTATTTATTTGAAGATTAATATGATTTAAAAAGACAGGGTTAGGAGTCAAGTTGACAAGGGGTGGACTTGTGATAGTTAATCTAATTTGTCAACTTGACCGGATCATGACACACCCAAGATCATGTGACTTTGGGTGTGTCAATGAGGCAATTGGTTTATGTAACAGCAGATTAAACAGAAAGTCCTGCCCTAAATGTAGGCAGCAGGGAGGGTTCTGATAGGTGCATGACTTAGATAAAAGAAGGAGAAACCGCGTAGAGGGATGCACGACTCTTTCTGAAGAAAACGCATCTGCTCTCATCTGAGATCATCGGCCTCCAGCTCATAGAACTGGAACTTCGCCGTTTCTCTGAAGAGCTTCTTTCTCTTCTGCTCTCGTGTGAGATCGTCGGCCTGCAGCTCTTCGAACTGAAACTTCACCATCGTTTCTCCGAAGAGCTTCCTGATCTTCACATCTTGGACTGGGACTGAATTAGTGGTTGCTCCCATCCTAAGACTCCAGCTCTTAGACCGCTCAACCAGCTACTGGTTCCTCTGACTCTCCACGTGCAGTCGAAACTCGGGACTGCATTGCTTTGAACTGTAAGACTGATCTGATAAATCCCTTTTTCCATATGCTCATTCTGTGAATTCTGTTAGTCTAGTGAACCCTGGCCAATACAGAGGTCTTTCTATCTTCTTTGGTGGTCTTCAATTTCTTTCTTTAGTGTTCTATTATTTTCATTGTAGAGGTCTTTTACCTCTTTGGTTAGATTTATTCTTAAGTATTTTATTTATTTATTTTTTATTTATTTCAGAACTGGGGATTGAACCCGTGGGCATTCTACCTCTGAGCTACACCCCCAGCCTATTTTTTATTCTTTGTTTTGAAACAGGGTCTCACTAAGTTGTGGAGGGCCTCACTAAGGAGCTGAGGCTGGCCGCGAACCTGTGATCCTCCTGTCTTAGTCTCTCAAGTACTGGGATTGCAAACGTGCGCCACCATGCCCGGCTTTATTTATTTATTTATTTTTGAGGCTTTTGTGAATGGAATTGTCTTCCAGATGTCTTTTTCAGTGGATTCATGGTTGGTGTACAGAAGAGCTATTGATTTGCCAGGTGTGGTGGCGCATGCCTATAATCAATACTTGAGAGACTGAGACAGGAGGATTGCAGGTTTGAGGCCAGTCTCAGCAACTTAGCAAGACCCTCAGGGTAACTTAGTAAGACCCAGTTTCAAAATTTAAAAATGTTAAAAAAAAATACGGCTGGGAATGTAGCTCAGAGGTAGAACACCCCTGAGTTCAAACTCCAGTTTCAATTAAAAAAAAAAAGAAAGAAAAGCTATTGATTTTTGTGAAGTTTATTTTGTATCCAGCTTTATTGATTTTTTTTTTCTGTACTGGGGATTGACCCCAGGGCCATTCTACCTCTGAGCTATACCCCCAGCCCTATTTTTTATTCTTAATTTGAAACAGGGTCTCACTAAGTAGTGGAGGGCCTCACCAAGTAGCTGAGGTTGGCCACGAACCTGTGATCCTCCTGTCTCAGCCTCCCAAGTACTGGTATTACAAGTGTGCCACCATGCTCGGCTACTTTGTTGAATTTATCAGCTCTAGGTTTCTGGTTTTTTTGATCTTCTAAGTATAGGATCATGTTGAAAAGTTCTATTTTTATTAATTTAAATGTTCTTCCTTGTGTGTTGCCTTATATCAACACATGCAATTGAAACTCCTTGTATGTAGATATTTGAGGGTCATTTATTCTTTCATTCATTCAACAGACATTGATACCTACTGTGTGCTAGTAAATATTGTAGGTTCCAAGTACAAGTGAATGAGACAAGATTCCTGGCTTTAAGCAGCCCTTTGGAGGAACATTTATGTAATACGCATACAGTACAGAGTAAAAACTATTAGCAGAGGTCTATATAAAGTGCACTGGATGTCCAGAAACAGGCAACTAACCAGGTTCGGGGTACTGTTGGGGGTGGCATTAGGAGGCTTTGGGAAGGAAGCCATGTTTGCTTATGAGGATGAATAGGAGTTTTTTAGGATGGAGAACATTCTGAAGACTGAAGAAACAAAGTATATACAATTAGAGGTAGAAATGCCTTGTGTGTGCTGGAAATCAAATCCAGGTCTTTCTGTATGTTAGGCAAGTGTTCTCCACCAGGCCACTCCCCCAACACATCATTTCTTTTTTATGTCTTTCCTACCAACCACTTTTTTTTTTGGTACTAGGGATTGAACTCAGCGGCATTTTACTTCTGAGCTACACCCCCAGCCCTATTTTTTATTCTTTATTTTGAAACAGGGTCTCACTAAGTTGCAGAGGAACTCACTAAGCTGAGGCTGGCCATGAACCCGGATCCTCCTGTCTCAGCCTCCCAAGTACTGGGATTACAAGTGTGTGCCACCACACCCAGCTTACCCACCACCTTTTTAATTTTTATTTAATTCTTTTCCTTTCAAATAACATTTTGGGTACCAAGAATCCACATACTAACAGCTAAAAAGTTTAGAGTTTTTTTTTTTTCCGTACTGGGGATTGAACCCAGGGGCATTCTTCCTCCGAGCTACACCCCAGCCCGATTTTCATTCTTTATTTTGAAACAGGATTTCACTAAGTTGTGGAGGGCCTCACTAAATGAGGCTGGCTGCGAACCTGCGATCCTCTGGTCTCAGCCTCCCAAGTACTGGCAGCATGCACCACCCTGCCTGGCTAAGTTTTACTCTTGTATGTGTGTGGGGGGCACACTGGGGATTGAACCCACCGGCATTCTACCTCTGAGCTATACCCCCAGCCCTATTTTATTTTATTATTATATTGCTTTATTGTCTTGTTTAGGTACTGGGGATTGAACCAGGGGCGTTCTACCTCTGAGCTACATCCCCACCTCTTTTATTTTTATTTTGAAACAGGGTCTCACTAAGTTGCTAAGGCTGGCCTCAAACCTGCAATCCTCCTGTCTCAGCCTCCCAAGTACTGGGATTACAGGAATGAGCCGCCATGCCTAGCTGATTTTTAAAAACCCAAAATACTAAGAGAAAAACCAAAGATCCAGTAAAACTAAAAGGGAATGCCTAGACACTGAAACTTCAGATACAGTGGTCAAATTTGACATACATTTGGACATTCTTGGATTCTACGTAGAAGTGGTTTTATAAAGTACATGTAAATATTATGTATCACTGTTACTTCATAGACTTGTGGACTTAGTGACAATAGACTTAGGTCCCTACAATCCAGGTGAAAGTTCTTCCTTTGCTTTTAAAAGATAAAAGATAAAAGATGTTAAGATAGCCCAGTGTGGTGGCACACGCCTGTAATCCCATTACTTGGGAGGCTGAGACAGGAGGATCACAGGTTCGAGGACAGCCTCAGCAAGTAGTGAGACTCATCAACCTAGTGAGACCCTGTTTCAAAACAAAAAATAAAAAAGGGCTGGGGGTGTAGCTTGGAGGTAGAATGCCCCTGGGTTCAATCCCCAAGGACACAGAAAAAGGAAATAAAGAGCTGAGGGTGTAGCTTGGAGGTAGAATGTCTCTGGGTTCAATCCCAGGTGCAAAAACAAAAAAAAAAAATGTGGAAACTGAAAATTTAAAGTAATATGCACCTAATGTATTAATTACTGGTATGATTTAGAATTCTATGACATGGAATGCAAGGACAGTAGACTAATGAAACTCTTAGAAAAATCAAGAGTGCTGTGGATGCAAATGGGTGAACCATAGTTTTCATTTCTTCCTCCTAGGCTGTGCTCCTGTGTCTGCTGGACTTTTTCCCCATCCTGGAGAAAGGCATGCACTGGAAGGAAGATGCAGCTAGGCCCACCACACACTGTGATGAGGTGCTGCAGCTGATTCTGACCCACATGGAGCCAGAGCACCGCCTTCTCTTACGCAGGACCTATGCAAGAAACCTACCAACTTTCGTTAAAAGGTGAGTGCCTGGACTCTGATCTGGCCGCATACCACAAGTTCAGCTTTTTGGCATCACATTTTCTGTTCCTTTTAAAAGGTTGGGGATCCTAACTGTCCGGCACTTGAAGAGGCTAGAGCGAGTCATCATTGGTTATCTGGAGGTTTCTGATGGACCAGAAGAGGAGGCTAGATTGAAGATACTGGAAACCCTAAAACTTCTCATGCAGTGTACTTGGCCCAGGTATAGCTTCTCAGCAGACAGGCTACTAAAAAGGGCAGAACTCACCCAGTTTTCTCTTCAGAACTTACCCAGTTGCACATTCAGTACAAAGTACTATGGACATGCAATATATTTGAGTATCTTCCATGAGAATAGATACCTCATAGCATTATCATTTAACCTCTGCAAAGCAGTGATCAGACTAGGTTAGGATATGCTTGCTTAGAAGGCATCCCAACTGTGGCTTGAGAGAGGTATCAGGAATAAACTGGATCCCAGTTGTCGAGTCAGCAAAAGGCTTTCTTGCATGATGAACTAACTGAAAGTTTATTTCAGCCGAAGAACCCAGTGCCCTAACAACATATAGTATCTATTTCAGACCATATTCTCTTGCTTATAAATGTACATGGTATCCAGAGTAACTTTCTCCATGACCTTTTTTAGTCAGATTTGTAATTAAATTGCATTTTTTACTGAGTTATTTCCCCCCTACACTACATTATAAACTCCAAAAGAATGGAGAACATCTATTATATACTCCCAAAGTTTACTCAGTACTTGGTATTAGGTACACACACTTAAAGAATGAATGGACTGGAATAGAATGGATGGATGAATGACATCAAATCATGTTAATTTTGGTGGCACTCATCTGTAATCCCAGTACTTGGGAGGCTGAGACAAGATTGCAGGTTCGAGGCCAGCATCAACAACATAGGCTGGAGGTATAGCTCAGAGGTAAACTAACACCACTGGTTCAATCCCTAGTAACACACACACACACACACACACACACACACACACACACACACACACACAATCTATCAGGACTTTAAAGAGCAGAGATCAAGATTCCAAGTTGAAGAGAGGTGAATGAAGGTAGGGAGGCTAGAAAAGGGATGTATCTATGAGGTGGCGGAGCAAGGGAAGACAGATTAGACACTGAATGATAACAGAGGATTGAAAAACATACAAATGACAGGAAAATGATGAATATGTTTTTTTATTTTGCTCTGAGGACTGAATCCAGAGGCATTCTACCTCCGAGCTACATCCCCAGCCTCTCTTTTTTATTTTGAAACAGGGTCTCACTAAATTTCTGAGGCTGGCCTCAAACCTCAGCCTCCAGAGTACTGGGATTACAGGTATGTCCCACCACTCCTAGCTTGATGAATACTTTTTAGATGAATGGATGAGAACTTTTTTCCCAGCCATATTTCTGTCCCGAAATATGGTGTACTAGGCATATTTTCACATTACAAGTTGCTGGGAATGGTGGTGCCCACCTGTAATCCCAACTACTCAGGAGGATCACTTGAAACCAGGATTTTGAGACCAGCTATATAGCAAGACCTTTTCTCAAAAATGGGGGGGGATTACAAATTAAATTATTTTCTAGCATTAAGCTTTTTTTATTGTCATAAATAATATGTAAAATTTGCCATTTTAAAACAATTCAGTGACATTAAGTATAATCACAATGTTGTATAACCATTGCCCATTTCTAGAACATTTTTCATCCGAGGGATGAAAACCTTTTTTTTTTAGTGGTACTGGGGATTGAACCTGGAGGCATTCTATCTCTAAGCTACACCCCTAGCCTTATTTTATTTTTGATTTTGAAACAGGGTCTCACTAATTTGCTAAGTTGCTGAGGCTGGCCACAAACCTGCGATCCTCCTGTCTCAACCCAAGTACTGGGATTATAGGCATGCGCCACCACACCTGGCAGGATGAAAACTTTTAGAAAGGTTAATAATTAGAAAATAGGCTGGACTTAACCGATAGTAAGCTACGGTCTGAAATTAACTGACTGAACATTCAAATTGATACATAAGTTCCAGAAACTAATTTCCCTCACTTTATTCTTAACATCCAGGCCTGAGATGGCAGGAAGTTAAAGAACTGTGGGCCATCTCCTGTTCTCAGGCCAAAAGTACAGGACCTTGATAGGAGATCTTTAGAAGGTTCCCTCATCTTTTCCCATTAAAGGAAAATATACATTATAACCTTACACTACAACCAAGCCTCTGGATGGAATCATGGTGTTCTTGAGCAGGCCAGAAGGTATGTGTAATGCAGGCAGAATGCTGTAGAAATAACAGAGACCTTTTATAAGTCATTTAACCTAGCCGGGTGCAGTGGCGCACGTTCGTAATCCCAGTACTTGGGAGGCTGAGACAAGAGGATCGCAGGTTTGAAGCCAGCATCGGCAACTTAGCAAGGCCCTCTGCAACTCAGTGAGACCCTGTTCAATTCCCAGACACTCCCCGCCAGAAGTTGTTTAACTTTAGTTCCTTCACTTATGAAATGAGGGCTTCCCACCAGTCTTTGAAGTTTTCCAATTTTAATATCACCATTTAGAATATGAACAGTCTTTCTTCATGATTCCAGAATTTCCTGCAGAATTGTGGTCTTATTAAAGGCTCTTTTGAAACTGATATGTGATGTAGCAAGGGACCCAAACCTTACACCTGAGCCTATTAAAAATACCCTGCTTCAAGAAGCCACAGACTGCCTGATTCTCCTGGACCACTGCTCTCAAGGACAGGTAAAGGTAAGGCAGATTCTGCAATTCGGTTTCAATTGAGCATTATCCTTAGGTAATTCCTGATTGATTATAATCTACTATTTATGTGTCTGGCCAAGTCTGGAAATGAATACAGGGTTCTAGGTCCCCATCTCTGAGCCTTCTAGCCCTCAACAACTTGATCAATACCTAATTTTTTTTCTACCTACAAGCTACACCCCCAGCCCTATTTTATTTTTATTTGGAAACAGGGTCTCATTAGGTTGATCAGAGTCTCACTACTTGCCGAGACTATCCTCAAACCCGTGATCCTCCTGTCTCAGTCTCCCAAGTACTAGGATTACAGGCGTGTGCCACCATGCCTGGCTCTTCCTATTCTTTTTTTTTTTTGTGTGTGTATAGTACTGGGGATTGAACCCAGGGGCATTCTACCTCTGAGCTACATCCCCAGCCCCATTTTATTCTATATTTTCAAACAGGATCTCACTAAGTTGCGGAGGGGCTCATAAGTTGCTGAGGCTGGCAGCAAAACTGCGATCCTCCTGTCTCGGCTTCCCAAGTACTGAGATTACCAACGTGCGCCACCATGCCCTGTTCTTGCTATTCTTTAAAAGCTATTCAGAACCACTTAGAGCAAAAGGCAAGAGGATCAAATGTCACTGAGGTTAAGGATAAGAGAATGGGCAAAAGCATTATGATTAATTATTTATAAAATTTGCGTTCTAGTGTTTCAAATTAAAAAAAAAATGGGATTAGTCACCAAAGAGTAATAATATCGAGTAATTCAAATACCAGAAATGTTCCCATCTTTGGGTGGGCAACCATCTCTTAAGTAGATGTTTTTTGTATGTCATTTATCCACATGAGAACCCTTGGCTATCTCTTTTTGTTTTTTCCTGTGTTGCTGGAGATTGAACCCAGGGCCTTGCACATGCACTACCACTGAGCCACATCCTCAGCCCTCTTTGGATCCATATCCTACAAAAGTTAACTTCTCAAGACCATCACTTATAATAGCTATGTGTGCATGTCTATGTATTTAACAGACTAATACCCCATTTAGAAATCTTCAGTTGACTGAAGGCAGCATAAAAAGAAATTCATATCCTAGAAATACAGATAGTGTGGTGTGTTGTTTTATAGAAATACTTACTATGGTTTGTTTTCTTACTGAAATAGTTTATTCCAACAGTTTCATTTTAGCTCTTTAATCTTGGCCACTTTCAAGCACGAGACCCAACCTAATGTTTTGGTCAGAGTAAAGCTGCTGCTTCTTGAGCAGGACACTTGCAAGCATGTTAAGTTTTTAAAGTAACACCTGTTCTGACTGGTGAGCTGCCCTCTAGTGCCATCCATTCTTACCTTCTTTTGAGTATAATACTAAGAAGGCAGAATGAAGGTAAAGGGGGAAAAATCACAATAAAGTCAATGTTGCCAGGCATGGTGGCGCACGCTTGTAATCCCTGTGACAGGAGGATTGGAGGATCGCAGGTTCACGGCCAATCTCAGCTACTTAGTGAGGCCCTCGCAACTTAGTGAGACACTGTTTCAAAATAAAGAGTAAAAAATAGGGCTGGGGTGTAGCTCAGAGGTAGAACGCCCCTGGGTTCCATCCCCAGTACTGCAAAAAAAAAAAAAAAAGTCAATGTCTGTTTGGTTTCATGTTTCAGAGTCTCCTGGCCAAAATTCTCCTAAGCTGTGAAGACGGAACGGTGATGAGCTGTATCAGGAAAGTGCAGGTTTCTGACAGCACTCCCTACCACGGCACTTACGATGGCTTCCCAAGAGGAAAGGATTTTCTATTCCAGACTGTATAATGGAGTTATGGGAAAAGGTCTTTCACGTCATATCACACTATGTATTTTAAGTTGGAACTTTTTTCCTTTACCCTCCCCCAACAGGAATAGGGAACAGAAGAACAAGAAAATAGAAGTCCTGCCATTTCTAAATAAAGTTGGGGGGGGGGGGTCCAAGGAATTCTGTGCTTAACATTTATAAATATTTATACCCACAATCTCATTCCAGCTTTAGGAACTCATCTGTTAAGCTTCTTGGGCTCAAACTGTGACTTGCACATATGCTATAAAAATACTCTTCACAACTTAAGGTTTTCTTCCACTCACTACAGATTTCTTGCCCTACTAAAGTGGCATAAACATTAAGAACACAAATATTGTGTGAAATATAATACAAAAGAGCAAAAACTGGAGGTGTATGTGCTTAAGATAGATGTTCAATGTTCAGCCCCATTATAAATGTCTGGAGGGAAATCATGTGGTTTTGGCCTTGGCCACGGGCTCTGTCTCCTGTTCATACTCTATCTCTACATAGGCTCGTTTTCTCCGGAAAGGTCCTTTCAAGGGGGTTTTGCCTTTGTGTTCTGCATTATGGGCCTTTTCTTCTTCCTCTTCACTGGAGGATTTATCATCCTGATCTTCATCACCACTGGCGTCCAGTTGATCCATATCCTAAGATGTGGAGAGAAAAGCTCAAACAGGAGAGAAAACACTAGAATTCTCCAAACTCCCTTCATTATTCTCTAAATTTAGAACAAACTAGAGAATTTACTTGCTTCTGTGCATGCTCAGAAAACTTTCTTTTTTCTGAAGGCCAAAGGTCAATTGTTTTTACCCAAAGAGCTCACCTCAAAATCACTGAGGTCACTCTCATCCACTTCATCATCCTCCACGAATTCTCTTTTTCCTACATCCTAAAATAAAACATAAATTACTAGATTCAGAACACAGTGAAGACCCAGTGTAGACATATAGTTTAATTTGTGTGTGTGTGTGTGTGTGTGTGTGTGTGTGGCACTGGGGATTGAACCCAGAGGCATTCTACCTACCAGCTACACCCCCAGCCCTATTTTATTTTTATTTGGAAACAGGGTCTTGCTAGGTTGATGAGAGTCTTACAGTCTGCTGACACTGTCCTTGAACCTGCGATCCTCCTGTCTTAGCCTCCCAAATACTGGGATTACAGGCATGTAACACCACGCCTAGTTTAGTTTAATTCTTTAATAAATAGCAGAATCAGCTGGGTGTGGTGGCACACGCTTATAATCCCAGTACTTGTGGATTGCAGGTTCATGACCAGCCTCAGCCACTTAGTGAGGCCCTCCACAACTTAGTGAGACCTTGTTTCAAAATAAAGAATTAAAAATAAGGCTGGGGGTGTAGCTTGAAAGTAGAATGCCCCTGGGTTCAATCCCTGATACTGTAATAGATGAATAAATAAATAAATGAATAAATCAGCCAAAATTTAGTTGTTTCCAAGTTTTGTGGTTCTGAATTAAAAAGATTTTGGGGACATCAGATAATTCTTACACCCAATTTAAATCATTAGAGGTAAAACATCTTCATTAAGTAACACTAAAATTGTCAGTTTATAAAGAGTTTGTTGGCTGAGTCTGGAGAACAAAGCAGCCACTAAGCCAAAATTAAACTCATGATAGAAACAAGTGATTAAGTTATTTCTTGGATAGGGGCTAAAGATGATATTTTTGTCTTTCAATTACATAGAATTATATCCAATTCTATAGGCTACTGCTTGTTGAAACAAAAAAGAACAAGACTTACTTCCTCATCATCTTCTTCGTCATCTTTTTCCTCAGCATCTTCAGAGTCGCTCTCTGCCTCCTGCTGTTCCAGAGCTTTGTCAAAGGCATGAATAGGGAAGTTGTAGATGTCGCCATACTGAAGAACAAATGCAGACTGCCTTTAACTACCTTTGGGTGCTATACTTGAAGCTCTACTGTCACAAGCATATTTTTTCCTCAATTAAATGAGAGAACTTAATTTCCAGCTTATTCAAGAATATTATTTTTTGCTGGGTGTGGTGGTGCACGCTTATAATCCCAGTACTTTGGGAGGCGGAGACCGCAGGATACGGGTTCGCGGCCAGCCTCGGCGCGCTCTCTCTCTCTCTCTCTCTCTCTACCTAGTGAGGCCCTCCGCAACTTCGTGAGACCCGGTTTCAAAATAAAGTATAAAAAAAAAAATAGGGCTAGGGGTGTAGCGCGGAGGTAGAACGACCCTGGGTTCAATCCCCGGTACCGCAAAAAAAAAAAAAAAAAAAAAAAGAATATTATTTTCAAGCCTAGAGCTGGGATTGTAGACCATTTTTGACATTTAAATAGTCAGTGGTTGATATCAAATAGGTAGCTTCTATGGAACATAGAACCCAGTCATTTAAAATTTATTAGTTTATAAAACCCATGTATTGGAATAAATGTAATTTTGCTGACAAGGGGAAATAGTAAAGAAAAAGCATATTTTAATCATGTTATCTATAATATAAATTACACTGATATTTAAAATCAGATTCTTAAACTCATTTTTAAGAACTTTTAAAGACTAAGGTAATTTGTAGGAGAAACAAAATCCTAAGGCTTTTATACAGAGATTTGGGACTACTGAGTTTGGGAACAAGAATCAGAAATAATGGCAAACAGGTCGGGCGTGGTGGCGCACGCTTGTAATCCCAGTACTTTGGGAGGCGGAGACCGGAGGATCCGGGTTTGCGGCCAGCCTCAGCTCTCACTCTCTCTCTGTCTCTGTCTCTGTCTCTCCTTAGTGAGGCCCTCTGCAACTTCATGAGACCCGGTTTCAAAATAAAGCATAAAAAATAGGGCCGGGGGTGTAGCGTGGAGGTAGAACGCCCCTGCGTTCAATCCCCGGTACCGCAAAAAAAAAAAAAAAAAAAAAAAAAAAAAAAAAAAAAAAAGAAAGAAAGAAATAATGGCAAACAGGGAAAGGTCTCATGTAGTGAACTGAGTATCAAAGGTAACCAAAGCTTTTAATGTGCTTGCATCCATGAACTAAAATGAGGAAGCCAGTTCTACATGAACTTATTTTATTCCAAGGGTAAAAATTAGAGTGGAGATCTTTCTAGCATATTTAAAAAAAAATACATTTCCCAATATTTCCTAGCATGATACTACCACTCAAAAAATAGAACTTGTATCCCGAGGCTGCTAGACTTCTCACCGTATCTTGTCTCAGTCTCTCCAATAATTCCTTCTCGATGGCATTGTCCAGCTGAGCAGCTACCAATGCCTTTTCCTAGGAGAGTAAGGGCAAACCATTTACTTCATTAGTGTTCATTTGCAGTTAATAGAAGAGGAGAAAACTACCAAGTTTTAAATAAGATGATGTAATAGCATTATTACTGGGGCATTTGCCTCTCAAGATATATTTCTTCTTTCCCTCTCAAAGCCTCTTGTGGAAACCTTTTTGATTTAAAAATTCTATGATTTTATAAGCTGGGCATGGTGGCATACACCTATTATCCCAGTACTTGGGATGTTTATACAGCAGGATCTCAGGTTCAAGGCCAGCCTCAGCAACTTAGTGAGACCCTGTTTCAGAATAAAAAATAAAAAGGGATGGAGGTATAGCTCGGAGGTAGAATGCCCCTGGGTTCTATCCCAAGCACCAAAAAAAGGTGAAATAATATGGTTTTATAAATAGCATTCTAAATTAAATGTTAACAAAGCCCTTTATAAATATATCAAACATATCTATCTACATACCTTTAAGAATCTCAGAAAATGAACAGCCTAAAGCTGAACTTTGTAAAAGCCATGAAATGGAGCAGAGACTTTTAGCCATTTGTTTTTTCTAAAACTGTGTTAAACTCCGTGTGATACAAAAATAATCTCTTCTTCTAGTGATCTCTCAGGGGAGATGACATATGACATCAACCTGTAACTCCTCAAAACCAAAAAAAATTCTAACTTCAGTCTACCCGGCTAGCCTAAGATTGTGCATTAATTTGATGGTGAAAGTCTCAGAGGGTTTTAACAAAGACGCTATGTTAGAATGATACACAGTGTATAGGTTAAATCTCAATGCTGGAAGACAGGCACATGGCTCAGGCACAAGGCCACACTGACACTCCACATTGTTCTTTAAAGTGGGGTCCTTACACCTCAAAGGTGATTCACTAAAGTATAGGAAAAAAATCTTTAACAAATGTATTTTTTTAACTCAATATTGGTGCCTTAACTCTGTCTATAAAGCAGATAGTTATGTGTCAGCTATAGTGAGGAAGATACTCCCTGTTGAAAGTGGTGGCCTCACTCCTTTATTCAGATCACCACAGCATACAGTTGTTTGTGTTTGGTTGGTTAAGTGGATTTATAGATGATATTGAATATTTTGCAAAAGATAATATATAGAGACCTTATAAAAGTATGCTGGTTATCTAATAGTTTATTTTGTAGTTAGAAATGTTTACAGAACTTAAAGATGTTTGCCAGTCCTTTCTAAATTAAAAAACAGTTGGCAATAGTATGTAACCTAGCAGTTTAAAAAAAAAGTACACAATTAAGTATACTTCAAAACAAAGGCAACATCTTAATGAGTTTGAGGAAGAAATTTTTTGGAGGAAAAAAAAACTCATTATGTGAACATTTTAAAAAGAGGTGGGGCTGGAAGTGTATAGTTCAGCAAGCACTTGTGTAGCATGTGCCAGGCCCTAGGCTTTGATCCCCAACACCAAAAGAAAAAAAAAACTTACATCCATATGACGCAGTAATGCTAAACACATGTCTCCTATAAAAACTATAACCACACGCTTTAAAAATCTGGAAACAGAATTTTTCAAAATCTTCCTAATCTACATTTTCCAGAGGGTTCCAAACTCATTTGGTAAAAATTGAAAAATTAAATTTATTCTGAAAAATTTGCAAGAATACCTGTTTGACAATTGGGGAATATGAAGACTCACTAGACTTGAACAAAAACCTATGCATAACTGGTGGAAGAGAGTTAAAAAATTAACAGCAAGCACTTCATATAAACTAACAATGCATTTCTCTATAAATATCTGAGATACCTAACAGTTATGACAGCCCTTAAAGACATATTTTTACTCAGCTAAGAACCAGACTTTCATTTTGCTATATCACAAGCATCTACTTACACATTACGTTTATTATACATGTATAATCTTTACAAATAATATTGAGAAGTACAAGTTGAAAATTTTCATTGATGGAGTGACTAATCAAAATGTTTGGTGACCAACTGCTATGCTATATTTGATACAGAACTCTGATTAATGGGAACAAAGGCATCAAAAGATTATTAAAGCTGTTTCTTAAAACGACAGACCCATGATGAGGCAAATGTCTGTTGGTGAAAGGGAGGTAAGCAAAGCAAATACCAAGAATGACTGAGAATTTGAACTTGTCAGGAATAGCTGAGTCTTGAAGCAGAAGGAAATCCAGCCTGAGTGAGGTGTCAGTGAAGTGGACAGGCAAACTATTCTCTGGACAAGGATTGGAGAGTCCTGACTAGAGCACATTTTCCATGGGCAGGATAGTATTATCACTATTCATACTTTAGTAATAAAACTGCCAGCTGACTTCAAAAAAGCAAATAATCCCAGATCAAAGCAGGTTCCAATCCTTTAGTAGCAATTTAAAAATCTAAAGAATTCAATTTCGTAACCAAATATGACCAGAATAGACACAAAGCTACTTAAAGAGTAATACTGTTCTCTACTAGTGAACCATTATCCAGGGCTCAACGGTTTACAAGTGACTGAATCTTTTTCACCACATCCTGCCTTACAGAGCCCTCCCCCAGTGAAAATATAGAATCTAAGAATATCAGAACAGTAAGTTACCTCTCTCCTTTTCTCCCTACGCTCCACCTTCTTACTCAAAGGAACAAGTTTCCTCCTAGGGAAAATAAAACACATTACCAGAAAATCCAAGTTCATGTGCTTTGTATCCCATTTAAAAGATAAGGACTGGAATTGGTTTTGTAGGGTTCAGCTCAATATAGCAAGATACACCTCTTACAAGTTAATACTAGGAATATACCTGTCTCTTACAAGCTTATAACTTTGGACATTTTAACATATGTGTATATGTATGTGTACGTATATATATGGGGTTTTTTTTGGTACTGGGGATTGAACCCAGGGGCATTCTACCTCCGATTTACACTCTCAGCCCTTTTTATTTATTTATTTATTTTGTTTTGAGACTAGGTCTTGCTAAGTTGCCGAGGTTGGCACTGAACCTGTGATTCTCCTGTCTTAGCCTCCCAAGTACCGGGATTATAGGCGTGTACCACCATGCCTGGCTTAACATATATTTTACTGTGACTGTTTTTGTTTTCTTTAGGCATTCAGAGACTTCTGAGGGCATTCACTATACTAAGATTAATGCTTCAGCCAACTAAGAACAACAAATTTTCTATAAAGGACTGACATAATCTTTTACATGCTCTGCAGGTCTCAACGAAAACGCATTAGGGTCAGATTTCATATAACTTTGAAAAATAGTTTTCAGTGACTCCATGAAGTTCTTATATTCTTGTTTATTCATATTTTTTAAGATTTTTCGAATCTCTAATGTTAAGAGTCCCTCAGGGAATTATACATTTTTTGAGGCAGATAGGTGGATAATCAAGATGTACTCTCCTATTTAAAAAATTCTGCAAAATCAAAGAGCACACTTAAAATTTTTTCTTAGCATATAAAACTGCACAAAGTCAAATTTAATAGAAATTTAGAGGTTTCACAATCTCAGCTTCATATCATGCTCCATGGAAAGAAAGATTTAAAAATGAATAATGAATGACCCAAATACTTACTGTCGCTTTAGTGTAAGTTTTCTAATTCGAATTAGGTACTGGGTTATCTTGGTGAATCTCTGCTTACATTTGTGTCGAATGAAGCGAGGCCAGTAAATTAGATTTTCATCTATTTGTTCCAGTGCTTTCTCATAGTTTTTATTAAGCCGCACCTACCAAACAAAAAGGAAACTTGAGGAGCAGGCGTAAATGATTAGGTCAATGCTGTCAACAACACCCATGAGGCCTAATGAGGATGACTTCAAAGTTTAATTTAGAAGTGGTCAAGGAAAGCCGGGCGTGGTGGCGCACGCTTGTAATCCCAATACTTGGGAGGCGGAGACGGGAGGATCTGGGTTTGGGGCCAGCCTCAGCTACTTAGTGAGGCCCTCCGCAACTTAGTGAGACCCTGTTTCAAAATAAAGAATAAAAAATCGGGCTGGGGGTGGAGCTCGGAGGTAGAAAGCCTGTGGGTTCAATCCCAGTACCATACACGCACAAAAAAGAAGTGGTCAAGGAAAAGAGAAAAGTATACAGCATGGGGGGGGGGGAGGCTGTTACTGGGGATTGAAGCCAGGGGCACTCTATGACCTATACCCCAGCTCTTTTTTATTTTGAAACAGGGTCTATTGCTAAGTTACCGAGGGGCCCACTAAGTTGCTGAGGCTGGCCTTGAACCTGTGATCCTCCAGTCTCAGCCTCCCAAGTATTGAGATTATAGGCATGTGCCACCACGTTCAGCTGCATTTTTGCTCTTCATCAATGATCATTGTAGTTTTGTTTTTAAAATCTTACCCGCTCCCAGAGACGCCTAGGAAAAGCTGCTCGTTCTATAACCTTCATATACAAGTAGCACTGTCCTGAAGGATAAAGTAAAATACCTTTAAGTATTATTTACAGAGAGACTAAAGAACATGCTTTTAAAAGCTGTTAAGTAGTTCTCAGGGAAGTTAAAAGTGAGGAGGTCTACCTTTCTCTTCTTTGATAGTAGCATACTGACTGTTTGCCAGGGGACAGGATGAACGGTTGCATAGTCCAGTCAGGCTGTATTCATTTCTGCAAAAGCCCTGAGTCTTGGTTCTAGAATGGAATGAAAGAAACAAGGGTTATAAGATGGTTACCAAGAGAGCAGCTAAAAGAATTTTAGTCCAGGTTGTAAATCTAAACTCACCGGATTTTGAAGGAACAAAATTGTTTGTTTCCTAGTGTATCCCAGATAACCTGCAAGACAAAGTAAAAACCATTTCAATTGCTCTGGCCCAACAGATGCCATATTCACTCAAAAAGACAATGCTATAGGTCAATAGGAAGAAGTCTTTATGGAATGAAAGGAAGAAATGCTTTGTAAGAAAGCCTTATTTGTTTTCTTTACACAGTTCCTGTAAAAAAAAAAACTAAATACAATTAGCAATATCATAGTCTTACTACTCAGAATATTTTCTATACATGTGTAACACCAACTGTAGTTTGCCTATGTATATATTTTTAACAAAAATGAGATACTATATTCATTATCCGTTGTTAAAGGTTGCATAGTACTAGGTTTTTGAATATACATACCATGGCTTTATTTCATTGAAAAGTATCTGCTTTTCACTAACTAATGTATTTATCATTCACTCAGCATTTATTATGTACTTAATTCATGTAAAGCACTGATATCTCTAACTCCTGACATACAATAGGCACTCAAGTGTTTGTTGAATGAAAAGAAGGTACAATCCTTAAAGAGTCTTCTCTATCTAGTTAAAGTTTGTAAACAGTGCATCACAAAGTAAAGTAGCAATCAGTCCAGTGCATCACAAAGGAGCAATCAGTCTACCAGCCATGGAGAGGTGTATGAGATTATAAGAGCCTTTGAATGAACTTGAGGAACTGGGAAAAAGCTTTAAGGCAGTTAAACGAAAAAACTCAAAGAAGGGCCAAAGAACAGAACACACTTTAAAATTTTTATAGGTGTGTCTGGTGGGAGATGGTAGGAAACAGTAGATGGAAATGAAACTGGAAAAGGAGTAAACTCATTCAGGTTTGTGGCTTTAAATATCAATTCTAAACTGATGACTCCAGAGCCAGGCATGGTGGTGCACACCTGTTATCCCAGTACTTGGGAGACTGAGACAGGAGGATGGCAGGTTCTCAGCCAGTCTCAGCTACTTAGTGAGGCCCTCTGCAACTTAGTGAGACACAGTTACAAAATAAAGAATAAAAAATAGGGATGGGGGTGTAGCTCAGAGGTAGAATGCCCCTGGGTACAATTCCTAGTACCACAAAAAAGTAAATTAATTAATTAATTAAAATTGTCATCTCCTCCTTTCCTGAATACCAGACTTGTCTATGCATCTAGCTGCCCACTTGGATGTCTAGAAGGTATCATAGAGCCAGGCATGGTGGTGCATGCCTGTAATCCCAGTACTTGGGAGGCTGAGACAGGAGGATTGCAGGTTTGAGGACAGCCTCAGCAAGTAGTGAGACTCTCATCAACCTAGAATAAAAATAAAATAGGGCTGGGGGTGTAGCTTGGAGGTACAGTGCCCCTGGGTGCAATCCCCTGTACTACAATAAATAAATAAATTAATTAATTAAATGGCATCACAGCTGGGTGTAGTGGTACACACCTGTAATCCCAGTACTTAAGAGGCTGAGAGAGAAGCACAGGCTCAAGGCCAGCCTCAAGCAAGACTCTCAACAACCTAGCAAGACCCTGTTTCAAAAACAGAAACAAAAGCAAATAAAATAAAATGGGCTGGAGAGTGTAGTTCCGAGGTAGAATGCCCATAGGTTCAATCCCCAGTACCACAAATAAATTAATTAATTAAATTGAAGGCATCATAACTTGTAACATATCCAAATGGACCTCATAGTTCTGTGCTCCTCTAATACATGTGGTATCCTTCCCTAGTCTTCCCCATTTCAATAAAGTCACCATTGAACTATATGTTGAAATCCCGTATCCCTTTATCTCCCTTTTCTTCACTTAATCTGTCAACTCTTGTTATACTGACATAACATCTGAAGTTCATCCATTTCTTTTCATGTCCACAATTACTACCCTAATCTTGCTTTCATTTTTTCTCCCCCTCAGAAGTCCTACACACAGCAAGTAGTGGACTTTTTATAAAGGCCTATCAGATGTCATTAACATTAAAAGCCCTAAGAACACTTCCTACACCACTATATGATCTTGTCCTGGCAGGCATATCCAACTGCACAACCTCTCATTCTCTTAATTCCTGCAACAAGTCACACTGGTGTCCTTTATATTCTTTTCTATCTCCAGATCTTTGTATTTTTGCTATTCCTGGGAAAGCCTGGAGTGCTTTTTCCCTTTGATTGGCTCATTCACATTTTTAGGTCTCAGCTCAAGTGTCTGTTCAGAGAAACCTTCCCAGACCAGCCTTTCTGGGGCGGTCTCTTCTAATTACATTTTATTCCCGTTATTTCTCTCAATATTATTTCATACTGCAGTTTCACTTGTTTACTGTCTCCCTCACCACAGTGCTCCAAGAGAGCAAGTTGGTTTTTTTTTTGGGGGGGGGGAGGTCTGGTTTAACAAACCCCGGTAATTACCACAATGCCCGGAACATTATAAGCACTTATTACCAATTTTTCCAACAAACAGCTAAATGAATGAACCTAGGATGCTTCTGAAATTCTGACTTGGGCACACAGCAGAAACGAGAAAGAGCGAGGGCGAGAAAGATAACCTAGAAGGAAAAGCGGACTGAAAAGTAATGTGCACATGGATGAGGAGGATCCTTAAATCCAAACTTTGATCTTTAGATCTAAACTCCTCCACAGGCTCCTCCGCCCTCCCAGGCACCATCCCGCGGGCAGCATGGCAGAGTCCGTAGTGCTGGCACCGCGGGCCGGGCCAGTCGAGCCCGTGGACCGGTGGGTGCCCTGGCCGCTGAGCCGCACTGGGGCAGGCAGCTGGAGATCGCGGGTAGACGCGTGGGAACTACTTGCGCAAACCGGGGCTCCGGAACCTCGCGTCCGTAACGGCACGGGGCAAACAGGTCAGCTAAGTCTGCGGTTCGTGAGTGCTAAAATGGGCGAAATGCCCTACGCAAACCCCGGGTGTCAGAGCAACAGGAGGACACTCACATCGTCGGACTGCATGGTGTCCGCGGCTCAACACGCAGCGCCTGGCCGGGCCGGAAGCAACGTGCTCCTTCCGGAGAGTCACTTCCCGAAGGCCTCGCCTGGCCTCTCGCGAGAAGCTGAGTCTCGGAGGCTCGCAGCGCCCTCCGGTGGTCTAACTTCCGTGCGCGCCTGCACGCACTCCCGCGCACGGACGTCAGCGTGCGCGCGCGCCGCCTTGGGCTCACCGTGGGACCACGCGCTAGAAGCTGGGCGCGCGCCCGCGGCCCGATCCCGGGTCGCCCAGGGAGGCGAGCGGCGCGCCCTCTCTAGAGTGGCCTCTCCACAGTCGGGTAGAGAGGTCGAGGATGCGCGGCCGGCGCCGAGCGGACCGCGTTGTGCAGTTTGTGCTCCTTCACAGTTCAGAATAAGCACTTCTCGCTTATTCCTATGGACAGTCCTGTTTGGTGCGTCCTGACGTTTGCAATTCACAGATCAGATATCTCAAAATCAAATCTGAAGGACTAACAGCTTTTTATTTCGCTGATGGGGGTGGGGAGCACTCTTACTAGTTCACACTGATTTTTACACAAGAAAGGTCATTTGAAAGCCGAAAGAGTAAGAAGGGCACAGTGTCACAATAAGGATGGACCCTTAGTTTGAAGGCATATCCCATTATGAAATAATTCAGTATGTCACAAATAATATGGTTTTGCAATATGGTAGTGAAAACCACGAATCAGAGCCATTGATTTAGTGCTAGTTTTGGAGCCAAACAAGTTATGAAAACCAACGGCCGTTTGCTAGATATCTTTAGGCAACTCACTTTTATCAACCTTTTACCCCATTTGAAAAATGGGGACATATGAGGACTAGAGGTATGTTAAATGCATAAAGTTGCTTCAAAAAGTAGTTATGATTGTTCTCACTACACTAACTACCCTATACAATGCTGGTGGAGAGACCTGGAGGAAATTCCTATTATACACACACCCTTTTATGCTAGTAAAATCAAGTTAAAAACAATGGGGAAGTCAGGCATGGTGGTGCACATCGGTAATCCCAGTACTTGGGAGGCTGAGACAGGAGGATTGCAGATTCCAGGCCAATCTCAGCAATTTGGCGAGACCCTGATTAAAAAATTTTAAAAATAGTAAAAATTAAAAAGGGCTGGCGTGTGTCCAGGAGGTAAAAAGTTCTTGGGTTCAATTCCCAGTATCAAAACAAAACAAAATAAAACCCCCAAACAAACAAACAAAAACAACGTAGAAGGAAAGGTTGTGCTGTAGCCACTACCTGCACACAACACACTTGGCAAATTGCTTCAAGGAGAGGAGGTGGTGCAGTTTCAGTTTGATTTAGTGTAACGCTCCACAACACTAACAGGTGACCTGTGAATAATCCTGCATCACTGCTACATCTTAGAGATGGCTCTTAGTAAACTTTTCATCTAAAAGTAAGAACTTTTAAGTAAGTTAAGTACTTTAAGTTAAAATGCATAATGTATAACCATCCCTCACATGAGAAGTATGTTTTTGTTTTTTGGTACTGGGGATTGAACCCATAGGCATTCTACCTCTGAGCTACATCCCCAGCCCTATTTTATTTTTTATTTTTAATTTATTTTTACTTATTTATTTATTCTGGTACTGGGGATTGAACCCAGGGGCTTTCTACCTATGAGTTACACCCCCAGCCCTATTTTTTATTCTTTACTTTGAAACAGGGTCTCACTAAGATGTGGAGGGCCTCACTAAGTAGCTGAGGCTAGCCACGAACCTGGATCCTTCTGCCTCAGCCTCCCAAGTACTGGGATTACAGGTGTGCACCACCACGCCCAGCTTTTATTTTTATTTTGAAACAGGGTCTCACTAGGTTGATGAGAGTCTCAATACTTGCTGAGGCTGCCCTCAAAACTGTGATCCTTCTGTCTCAACCTCTAGCTGAGAAGTATGTTTTAAAAATCTATAATAAAATGAGAAGTGAATGTTTTTCCTTATTGCTTCAAAACCCTGTAAGTAATTTATCAAATAGTTTTGGAGCACTTGCTATGTGCTGGATACAGTTCTAGGAGCTAGGGATGCAGAAAGAAAGAAAAAAAAAAGCTCTGCCCCTCAAGGAGCTCACTTAGTAACAGGGAATCTGAGAGTCAGCAAATAAATTATACTATATAGTGTAATGCCAGGGAGCATTAAGCATTATAAAAATAATAAAGAAGACAAGTATAGTGGCACACATCTTAATCCCAGCTATTTAGGAGGCTGACTGAGTCAGGAAGATGGCTTGAGCCCAAGAACTTGAGGCCAGTCTATGCAATATAGCATGACCTTATCTCAAAAAAAATAAGCAAGGTAAGTTAATAGAGACAAGGGCTGCTCTTTTAGAAAGGGTAATCATGGGGAAGACAGAGAAATGATATCTAAATAGGGAATCTTGGTAAAGTGAAGTGATAAGCCATATGAAACATGTTAAGACAGAATAGAGAGCAAGCCAGAGTCCCAGAGATAAGGAAATGCTTGCAGAAATCAAGGAATAGCAGGGAAAAGTGTGGGCTGGAGGCTGAAGAACAAGGAGGAGAGCAGTAGGAAATGAGACTGGAGGTGAAACCAGACCCAAATCCTGCACAGTTGTGTTTAACCTAGTACTCAGCCTTCACAGTAATATCAACTGGAGGCCTTTTAAAAAATCCTGCTGTCTAGACTGCATCTCAGACCAAACAAGAATCACAGAGTATGGGACCCAGGTGTCACTACTCTGGTACCTTTCTAAGTGATTCCAGTGTGCAGCCAAGGTGAGTGTTACAGTTTGGGGTTCACCGTGAGTCCTCTTCTCAGCCCAGTATAGAAATAAAGAGCCAAGAAAACCTAGTTGCAATGCTAGAAGGTTTATTGCAAAGCGACAGGAAAGCGCCACATGGAGAGGAGCGAGGCAGAGTGCTCAAGCGAGACACTGCCATCCTCTGGAGACATCAAACTTTATATCTAAGTCCTATTTCCTTATCATGAGAGCTGGTGGCTAGAGCTGGCCGGGTCCGTCACAACAGGATATGTCTTCATCAGCAACCCTGGTTGAGCAGTTACAGGGTCTTTCTTTAGTCTTAGTCACCGTGATCACAACATTCCCCAAGGAATAAGGTGTCAAGATTGATCTACTTCCTGCTGGATGGGGACGAAGTGCGATACATCCTTAGGGGTGTATGCAAGCAATGTGTCACACAAGGGAGTGTCCCTGGTCCCCACAACCGTCCAAGGGACTCCGGTAGATGTTCATTCGTGGTTCCATCTGGAGCACTATCTGGAGCTTGATGGCTTCAATCCTGTTTGAGTTTTGACCATATGATTTAGTAAACATGGGCCAAATATGAGTATGAGTAGAATGGTCACTAGAGGTCCCAAAGAGGTAGGAAGCAAGTCATGGAGGGTAAAACAGACTCAATAGCTTCCCACACTGAGGAACTGTCAACTTTATTGAAATTGTGTAGCCATGATGCTTACTCATATATTTTGTTAACATTGGTCTTGACTGTCCCTATTGTGTTAATGTAGGTGCAACAGGTTTTGTTCAAGGTCGCACATATGGCACCTTTGTCTTCAAGTAGATAATCAATGGCCATTTGGTTGTCAAATATCACTCCCACTAAGGATTCATGGGAGTTTGTTTTGAGACCTTGTAAAGCATTGCCAGTGCTGACTATGAATGTTTCGAGAGTGTGAGTTAGTTTGTGTGTGTGTGTGTGTGTGTGTGTGTGTGTGTGTGTGTGGTACTGGGGATTGAACCGAGGGGAATTCTACCTCTGAGCTACACCCCAGCCCTATTTTTCATTATTTATTTTGAAACAGGGTCTTACTAAGTTGTAGAGGGCTTCACTAAGTAGGTGAGGCTGGCCGTGAACCTGTGATCCTCGTGTCTCAGCCTCCCAAGTACTGGGATTACAAGCGTGTACCATCATGCCCGGCTTGAGTTAGGTTTTTGATAGTGGCTTTGTGATATGCAAACCCTCCCCAGGGAATGATCATTACAATGGCCAAAGCTGCCCCAGCCAATAGAAGCAGTAATTCCCTTTTGACATGTGCTGGTGGGTAATGTTGAATATCTGTACTTCATAGAAGTTACTGGCTCAGAGTGCACTGGCCTTGGAAGTACTTATTATCCATACAGGAATATGCTAAGGCTGTATGAGGGAACTGAAATGAGCCTGCTGGAGAATCTAAGCTAGGGAGCTTATTTTGAGAGTGGCCACACAGGAAGAGATATCAGGTGAGGGCACAGGTTTGTTGGTATGCAGAATCATCAAACCTCTGATAAAAGTCAGTGAGACATGAGGGC
This sequence comes from Glis glis, assembly GCA_004027185.1. Lineage (NCBI taxonomy): Eukaryota > Metazoa > Chordata > Mammalia > Rodentia > Gliridae > Glis > Glis glis. The sequence goes on from PVJS01002203.1 coordinate 23,731, forward strand.
TTGTTGCCACATTTGGGGGACAACAACCCTCCCCCCCCAGAGGTGAGGTCCAATCTTCCCGGTATAGGAATAGTTAGCAGGACAGCCTAAACCAGGGAGATATTTTTTTCCCGTTCTTCTTTTCCCAGAGGTCCTAACACATACCGCAGTTTGAGGTGTTTTATGGACCATAGTCCTTAGGACACCAATGAGTCTGATTGACTTGGCAAGTACCCCGATGGACCCAGTTGGAGGCAGGAAGTAGAGGTAGGGAGGGGAAAACCCATGGTGAGACAGTGAGAGCGGGTGCATCGGGTCATGCCCAAGTTTTGACAGGGACAGCAATGAGTGATATTAGGGCAGCAATACTCCCTGACTGCAATGTTTTTGGAGAAGTTTGCTCATGACGTCAAATCAAAACAGGTCAAGTTGGGGGTTTTGATATTAGTCAGGAAGATTCGTCGAGGATGGCTTAGATCCATGGGTTAAGTAGACAGGCTCAGGAGGGTTGCTAACAATTTTTAATAGGTGAGAGATGCTCTTAGAAATGGGTTGGGAATGACATATCCAACAATCTTGTAATGATTCACCCTCTGCTATTGCTCAGGTGAAGTTATAAAGAAGATTGTGAGCCCAAAATGGATCAGGTCTGTGGGAGATGGCTGCTCCTATTCCCAAGGTCACAATTGCCATAAAACAAATTTTAGCATAAAACATGATTGAAGCCCTTAGATATTAGGCACAGGGCCATCAATGCATAATAGAGAACTACTATTACCCCCAAGAAAACCAATCATCCCAAAGAAGGGAGATCCAAGGGCAGCACCATTGATCAGGTGTCTACTTATTGCTAGGTGTCTTCTTGAACAGGAGCTTAAGCTGTACTTCTAGTGGCTTGCAAGAATATTCTATGGTAGTTGCAGGTGTGTTAGGGGTTGGTGATGGATCTTCAGCCATCCACCATTTGACTCTGGTATGGTTTATCCAGGAATTGATGCCAGGTACCTTAAGAGTAGCAGGGGTAGAGAGAATGACAGAATATGGGCACCTCCAGGTTTCCTTTTTGTCTATAGATTTCATTAGCACCCTGGACATAACAAAGGCTCTCATTTTTTTTACTGGTGTCTTTTGGAGTTCGCCCAAAGGTTGTTGATAAGCGGCCAGCTGAGTGACATAGTCTGCTAATCTGGGATTCTGATTTTAAGACCATATCCTGAAATAGGAAGGGCCTCCCATATAATTTTTCAAAGTGTGTAAGATTTAATTTGCCGGGCATGTTGCGGATCTGAGCCAGAGGGAGTAATTGCCACCTCTGTACTCTTGAGCCAATTTTGGGAGCTGTCTTTTTAATATCCTGTTGGCCCTTTCTACTTTTCCAGAGGGTTGGGGATGCCAAGCACAGTGCAGATTGAAGTCAATACCCAAGGTCTGAGTAACGCCTTGGGTAACCTCAGATTTGAAGGCCGGCCTTTTGTCACTTTGTAATGAGCGAGGAATTCTGAAGTGGGGAATCATTTCTTGAAGTCAAATTTTTACTACCTCCTATGTTTTTTCTGATTTGCAGGTGAAGGCCTCTACGCATCCCATGAAGGTATCTACCAACACCAACATAATTCTGTGTCTCTTTCCTCTGGACATGTGAGTAAAATTGATTTGCCAATTTTCCCCTGGGTATGTACCCCAATATTGTTTGCCTGGTGGACTTAATAGGCTATTTTGGGGGTTAGTCCTAAGGTAGATCTCACATCCCTGAATGATGTGGCTCATTGTTTCCTGTAAACTCTCCTGTGAAGAGCCTTGAGGCTAGTCTTAAGGAATTATCTCTCCCCATGTGATACATTTGATGGAGGGTTTTGAGTATTTTCCACTGTAGGTTTTGAGATAGCCATATCCTTTCATCAGAAGTAACCCACTATCCTCGATGGTCCATAAGTGCACACTTGTTGTTTGACTTTGGCACTTTCTCCTAAGGAGTACAGAGGCCTCACATCGGGTAACAATGACCCCTTCCACAAGATGGTGCAGAGGGTCGTTGGGTGTGGGTGAGTGGCACCCTCTCGGGCAGCCTTATTGGCCAAATTATTACCCTGAGTGACAAAATCAACTCCATTTTGATGCCCCTGCAGTGAATTATGGCTACTTGTTTTGGTCATAGGATGGCTGTCAATAAATCTATAATCTGGGACATTTGTCTAATAGGGGACCCAGATGAAGTAAGAAGCCCCCTTTCCTTCCATATAGCTGCATGGGCATGAATGACCAGGAAGGCATATTTGGAGTCTATATAGATATTAATCCTTTTCTGTTCAGTCATATTAAGGGCCTTAGTTCCATTAGTTCAGCCAATTGAGTACTAGTGGAGGGTGGCAAGTGGCCCTGCCTCTCTTACTTCAAAGGGTGTAGTGACGACATAACCAGCATATTGTATTCCCTCCTTTACAAAGGAACTTCTGTCACTGAATAATTCATCATCAGGGTTAAGGAGAGGCTGGTTTGTCAGATCTTGTTGGGGAGCCCAGAAGTGTGTTAACGTCTCCTCACGTGAATGGACACTGGGGCCTTCCATGGTTCCTGGTAGGAAGGGGTATGGGCTGAGAGCTGTATATTTCTCTAAGGATATATCGGACCCTTCCATAAAGATCGCCTGGTATTGAAGGATGCAGCTGTCTGAGAGCCACAGGTGCCCTTTTGATTCTAATAGGCTCTGGAGATCATGGGGAGTCTGCACTGTAAGAGGTCTTCCTAATGTCAGTTTTTGGGCCTTGGGAACTAAGATACCTATTGAGGCCATTGCTCTTGGATAAATTGGCCAGCCGTGAACTATGGGGTCAAGCTATTTGCAGAGATAAGCTACTGGCTGTGGAGTTCCCCCCTTATCTTGTGTTAATTCTCCCAAAGTCACTCCTTTCTTTTCAGAGATGTACAAATCGAATCTATCTTGTGTAGGCAATTCGAGGGCCGTTGCCTCACTCAGGGCCTGTTTTAATTTTCCAAATGCCTGCCTTGCTTCGGGGGGCCACTCTGGGAGCTTAGAGTATTGCTGGTATTCTTTGAGGAATCTGTACAAGGGTCATGCTCTTTTGGCATAGCCCAATATACATATAAGGCAATAACCTGTGGCTCCCCAAAATCCCTGAAGTTGTCATGGGGTGTTAGGGAGAGGGAAACTGAGTATAGGCTACACTCTCTCTGGCCCTAAGGAGTGAGAGTTCCCCCTTAGTATGATTCCCAAGTAACTTGGGTCTCACAAAGTTGAGACTTTTCCTTTGAAACCATATAGCCTCTTTGAGCCAGGAAGTTAAGAAGAGATCTCATTGCCCCCTCACAGTCCCTCAGGGAGGGACAGGCCAGCAGAAGGTCATCCGCATATTGGAGGAGCATAGCCTGGGGGAAACTCTAGGTCCTTGGCTAAAACCTGCCCAAATATGTGTGGGCTGTCCCTAAACCCCTAAGGCAGCACCTTCCAAGTCAACTAGCGTCCACCACCCTGGGGTCCTCAAAGGCAAAAAGGAGCTGGATATTTGGATGGAGAGGGATGCAGAAAAAGACATCTTTCAGATCCAGTGCAGAATAGCCCTGAGTTCCACTGGAAATCTGGGTCAATAGGGTGTAGGATTAGGAACCACTGGGTGGAGTGGAATCACTGCCTCATTGATAAGCCTGAGATCTTGCTTCAAATACTACTTGTCTTTTCCTTTATGTACTCCCAGGATAGGGGTGTTGTAGGAACTGACATATTCTATCAGCAAGCCCAAGCTTAACAGATGAGTTAAGACTATGGGCAACAGTCCCTCCTTTACCTCAGACCTAAGGGGGTACTGTTTTTGTCCGGGAAAGGTAGATGGGTCCTTTAGCTTAATGAGGACAGGCTTGGCAGAAAGGGCCCATCCCATGGCTCTTCCATCTGTTCATATGGTTGGATCAATGTCTATTTCCATTAAAGGGAAGCACCCATATGGCTCTGAAGGGAGAATTAATCCCACCTTGTTTTTTGACATTATATCTCTTCCCAATAGCAGTGCCGGGGTTTCTGGAATGACCAAGAAGCAATGAGAGAAATGGAGGTCACCCGAGGAGCAGGCTAGGTCTTAAGTAAAGTGTTCAAGGGGCTGTCCCGATATACCCCGAATGGTTACCTTATGAGAGGATCTTGGACCAGGGGAGAAAGGCAGCACAGAGAATCTGGTACCCATGCCAATGAGGAAATGGACAGTTTGTGATCCCACCTTTAGGGTTGCCTAAGGCTCTTCAGTCTTGACCCAGGTGGTGGGAGCCTGGAGAGGTGGCCCTGGGACCCACCATTGGGGACTTGGATCTGAGGATGCCAGATCCCTCTGAATCTGGGAGTACTCGGACTTCCAGTGGTCCTCTTTGCATTGTGGGCAGGGTCTCGGAGGGTGTTTGTGACCTCCCTGCTGGGGGCATTCATGCTTGAAATGCCCCAGCTTTCCATACCTAAAACAGACCTAAGCCTAGGTCCCCATAGGAGTGGTCACATGCATGGCAGTCAGAGTTTCCCTGTGGCGTTTTTCCTTTTGTTTTTTCCATTTCCAAGTCTCTGTTATAATACACCGAATTGGCTGTCTGCATTGATTGATCCAAAGTGGATTTTTTTGGGATCCGAAATCAGTTTTTGGAGTTTCCGCCTTACATCAGGTGTGGATTGGGTCAGAAATTTGTCTCTAAGGATGGCCTCCCTTTCTATCAATTCCAGGGTCAGATTAGTAAATGTAACCATGGCTTCCTTAAGTCTTTCCAAGAAGGTCATCAGGGGTTCATTTGAGCCTTGGTGTATGGCTGCCAGCTGCCCATAATTGAGGGGTTTTACTTTAGTCCTCCTGAGTCCCTTCAGTAAACAATATAAGTAATGATTTTTCTCCCAGTTATGTCTCATGTCCTCTGGGTCCCATTTGGGGTCCTGAATAGGAATGGCCAGGGCCCCAATGGGAATCTGTAGGGAGGTTCTTTGTTTAGGATTTTGAGCAGCATAATAATTGTTGCCTACCTCCCAAGCTCCCTGATAAACTCACTCCCTATCCAAGGACATTAGATTCTGGTCTAGGAGCAATGTTACATCCTTCCAGGTGAGGTGGTATAAAGAGGTGAGTAGCTCAAAGGCCTGCACATAATGGTCAGGGTTGGTCGTGTAGCTACCTAGGTCTTTTCTGATCTCCTTAAGCTCAGCTAGTGAGAACAGTTTGTGGGTAATCTGGGGGCCAAATTCACCCCTTCCCAATGCAACAAGGGGAAACATTCTTCCCCTGTCCCCTGGTACTGACCCTGACTGCTTTTTCTTAATCTTGGATGTCTCTGGGGTCCTCTGGTGGTGCAGGGTATTATCATGAAATGGAGGGGGCATAGTTGGGCCTGTTTCCATGGGTGCTAGGAGAGGCTCCACAGGTGCTGCAGCTCCTACAGTGTTGTCATCTTGTCTTCCTGGGACTGATTGGTCTTTGGACCATGTCTTGTTTTTCTGTTTTTGTCTTTGTTTTTTTTTTTTTACCAAAACTGCCTCAACTCTGAAAATTTTCAATAAGTTTGGTTAGTCCTGAAGATAAAAGAAGAGCTGAACATATGGCACCTCCCCCCACTTGCCCTCCTTCCTACAGAATGGGTCTAATTGCAGGATGGTGTTATAGTTTAGGATTCCCTATGGTGACCAGTCTCCATACCCCAATGAATATTGTAGCCATGCTTGAGTGCAGAAGAAAATGAGAGCTTTTTTCTGTAGGGTCTGGGGGTCGAACTTATTCCATTGTTGGAGGATGCACGCCAGGGGAGTTTGAGCTTCCACCTTGGACTGCTGGGATCCCATCTATGAGAGAGAGGGTGTGCTTGTTGGGTTGTGCTTGGGAGGTCACCCTCCTCCCTTGCACGCTGTGAGAGAAACTAGGGATGGCCTTTACGAACCTGGAGCTTTGCCACTCTTGCCCCTGACTCGATTCATCCTTCCCTGCCTGCTGTTCCCCCTCTCTCTGTCCAGGTGGGATCCCATATATCCTCTCTTGTACCCCAGATACTGCTGGTATTTCCAATTGATAAATCATTGCAGTTCCCAAAACCTCACAGCAGCCACAGACAGATGGTGGCTGCTAGGGCTAAAACCTTGAGTGTCGAAGGGTTCGCCTTTCATTAGTCTTTTTGCACCTCAGGGAGAATGTTGCATGGATTAGGTGGGGATAAAGGTTCCAGACCAACAAGAGGGCAGAAATGGCCACCCATGGGTGCTCCTTCCCGAATTCTGCAGAGAGCCTTTGGGTGCATACAGGGACTATGTTCTGTCAAGTGGCAGAGGAGAGGGGGCCAGGACCTGGAAGATAGGGGTCCCTGCAGTTCTCATTGTAAAGGGCAAGGGTTCTGCTGAGGGCACAGCTGGCATATAAAAAGGCAGGTGCCTTTCCCAAGCTCAGCTTCCCACAGGGCTTTTAAAAGAGTATCCTATCCTAGGCGGGGGCAAAACCAACAGACACTCATTGGGTGTCTACAAGACCAGGATGGGTTTTCCCAGAGCCTTAATATAAGCTGTGGCACTGGCTTAGTTCCACTTGCGTGGCAATAGGTGACAAGAACCATGGCCCCATAGGGCATGAGGCTTCAGGTCACTTACTGGCTGCCACTGAACCTAAGCAAGCTTGGGAGAGGGCCAGGGTCCCACCTGTCTGCCCTATACTAGTTATAGGGACGAGTCTCCTACCCTGGAGGTTCAGCCATAGCTAAGCCATGGCCGGGGGTCCTCCACAGTCACTAAGAGCCTCATGGCACTGGATCCCCAGTCATCCGCGAGGTTTCAGTCCTGCTCGGGGAGGGCTAATGACCTTGCAAGATGCAGTGGTATCAGACCACTGTCGAGAAGCCCCTGTCGGGCTCCACTTCAGACACCAAAGCTGTTATGGTTTGGGGTTCACTATGGGTCATTTTCTCAGCCCAGTATAGAAACAAAGAGCCAGAAAATCTAGTTGCAACACTAGGAGGTTTATTGCAGAGCAAAAGTAAAGCACCATACTGGAGGGGAGTGAGGTGGAGTGCTCGAGTGAGACACTCCTGTCCTCCAGACCTCAAGCCATATATTTAAGTCCTACTTCCTTATCTCATGAGAGCAGGCAGCTAGAACTGGCCAGGTCTGTCAGGATATGTCTTCATCAGCAACCCTGGACGAGCAGTTACAGGGTCTCTTTTAGTCCTGGTCACCGTGACTGGAATCGTTAGGACTACATAAATGACCCCTCTGGCTGCTGCAGAGATGACAAAGGAGCAAGTCTGAAAGCAAGGAGATAGGAGGACATCACAGTAGTTCAGCAATAAGGGATGGTGACTTGGACCAGAGAGTAGAGGCAGAGGTAGTCAGAAGTTCTAGGATTTAGGATGTACTTTTAAGGTGTGACCCCAAGATTTGTAGATAGGTTGGATATAGAAGGAGAGAAAGCAGAGTCAAGGGGGACTCCACCATCTGGGGGCAGAACAATTAGGCGACCAGAATTAGGTTGGGAAGCGTTCAGACTTGGCAGTGCATGGGACAAGGCAGAGAATCAAGAGATCAGTTTTAGACTTGTTAAATTTTAAATGTCTCTTATACATCCAAGTGAAAGTGCCAATAAGGCAGTTAGTTATACAACTATGGAGTTCAAGGGAAAAAGAGCATCATAGATAGACTATTGGGATTCATCAATATATAAAACCATGAACTTGGGGAGATAAACTAGGGCTGTAATACTGAACTTTTTTGGGGGGCTGGGATATCACCTAAAAAGTTTTCGGTAATCTATACTACTAAACTTATACCTAAGAATTTTCATCATAAATTTAAATAGTTAAAATTATGTAATTTCTGGCATATTATAAGCATTGACATTTGTAAAAGTTACAGCAGTTCCCCCTTATCCATGTTTTTACTTTCTGTAGTTTCAGATACTTGCAGTCAACATGGTTCAAGAATATTAAACAGAGAATTCCAGAAATAATCAATTTATAAGTTTTAAATAACTCTAATTATAGTATATTGTTATAGAATTTTTATTTTTCATTTTTTGCAATGCTGAGGGATAGAACCCAGGGCCTCATGCATGCTAGGCAAGTGCTCTACCACTGAGCTACACCTCCAGTTCCGTATAGTACATTATTATAATTGTTATATTTTATTTTAAGTTTTATTAATCTCTTACTGTGCCTAATTTATAAACTTTATCATAAATATGTATGTATAGGAAAAAACAAAGTATATTTAAAGTTTGATACTATCTACTGTCTCAGGCCTCCCCTGGGGGGACCTGGAACATATGCCCCACAGTTAAAGGAGGGAGTACTGTACATTTTTCTTGGAATATAAATATAGAAACTTGAAAACCAGAAATTTGAACTTAAAAAATTGAATTAAAATAAATTTAAAATTTAAAAAAGAGAATTTAAAGAACAGAACAGTAGAAGCGATAAAGTTTTCTTTTCTTTTAGAACATGAACACATTCCATTTCCCCAACAGAGTTGGGGAAATATATATCCTAATGTAATATATTTTTATCCTTGAAAGGTGTTTTATTGATTATCCTGTCATATTTTCTGCCACAAAATATTGTTATAAATGAAGTAATTTTTAAAAAGTCCTATAATCTTAAGATTCTATCTACTAAGAAAAAATTATGGAATAAGTTTATGGAATTATTTCAATTATATTCAATTATTCCATATGAATTTATGGAATAATTTCAGTTATTGTTAGTAGGCAATTGACAAAATATCTGTTTAAGCTTTTCAACATGTCAGATATAGCTCATATTTTCTTATACTCAGTTATGTCTTGTCCTCCTTTTTTATGGTACCTGAACTGATTTTCCTTCCCCTGCCAACCTCAAAAAACTTGAAAGCTCTGTTCAGTATTACAGACTTTCAACTGCATAATTTTATTAAGGTTCTAGACCTTTGGGCTGCCTTATTTATTTATTATTTATTTATTTATTGTCATACTGGGAATTGAACCCAGAGGTATTCTACCTCTGAGCTACACCCCCAGCAATATTTTAGTTTTATTTTGAAACAGGGTCTCGCTAGGTTGATAAGAGTCTCACTACTTGCTGAAGCTGTCTTCAAACCTGCAATCTTCCTGTCAGCCTCCCAAGTACTGGGATTATGGGCATGTGCCACTATGTCTAGTGAGCTGCCACTTGAAAAAATGGCCTCAAAGCTTGGGCTCACCTCTCTTGCTTTCCCTGCCGTGTGTGTGTGTGTGTGTGTGTGTGTGTGTGTGTGTATGTGTGTGTGTTACTGGGACTGGAACCCAGGGGCATTCTACCTCTAAGCTACATCCCCAGCCCTATTTTTTATGCTTTATTTTGAAACAGGGTCTCACTAAGTTGCTGAGGGCCTCACTAAGTTTCTGAAGCTGTCTTGAACCTGTGATCCTCCTGTCTTAGCTTCCCAAGTACTGGGATTATAAGTATGCATCATCACACCCAGCTTTTCCCTGCCTTTTAGAATGTAGGCCAGGCAAGTTCTTATATTTTGTCAGCTTTAACATTTGTTCTTGGTGGTAGGATTGGTCGGAAATAAATTAGACTACCTCGCTTGAAGTAGAGCCTTACTAGATAATTTTTATCCACTACCTTCAAAGGAGAAAGGTATCCTGCTACAAAACACTTCATTGTGAGTTCCAACAGGGGTAAATAAGGAGGGCAGAATTTCCTGACAAGATGTAAAGATTTATTATAAAGCTATACTATTTGCAGCAGTACATAATGGCACCAAGATAATAATAAAGAGCCGGGCGTGGTGGCGCACGCTTGTAATCCCAGTACTTTGGGAGGCGGAGACTGGAGGATCCGGGTTCGTGGCCAGCCTCAGCTCTCTCTCTCTCTCTCTCTCTCTCTCTCACCATCTCTCTCTCTCTTTCTCTACTTAGTGAGGCTCTCCGCAACTTCGTGAGACCCGGTTTCAAAATAAAATACAACAAAAAAAAAAAAGGGCCAGGGGTGTAGCGCGGAGGTAGAATGTCCCTGGGTTCAATCCCTGGTACTGCAAAAAAAAAAAAAAAGATAATAATAAAGAGAATAATGGAACTGAACAGAGAACCAGAAATATTTCCATACATGTAAGGAAAGCAGACACATGATGGAAGTGGCATTACAGATTAGTGGAGTAATAACAACAACAACTATTATTATTATTATTGGCAAGGATATACACCACCAGCAACTCTGATAGAGATCTGTGTGTAAACTGGCAGAACCATTTTGGAAGGTAATTTAGGAATATCCTTTAAAATATGTCTTCACATCCTATGATCCAGTAATTCTGCTTCTATATATATACTCTAGAGAAATTTTCACATATATCTATAGGAAGACATGCACAAACATCTTTTTAAAATATTTTTTAAATTATTTTTTATTATTTTTTTGGCGGTACTGGGGCTTGAACCCAGGGACATTCTACCTCTGAGCTATCTGAGCTATACCTCCAGCCCTACTTTGTTTGGAAACATGGTCTCATTAAGTTGTGGAGGGCCTCACTAAGTAGCTGAGGCTGGCCACGATCCTGTGATCCTCCTGTCTCAGCCTCTTAAGTACTGGGATTACAAGCGTGTACCACCACGCCTGGCTCAAACATCTTTAAAGTAACATTGCTTACTCAAAAAATATAAGCAGCCTAAAAGTTCATCAATAGAAAAATGGATGTCAATTGTATGATGGACATACATTGAGAAATTATATATCATAAAAATGAATGACAAGAGCTATAGTGTCAAAATGGATAAATCCTACAACTGTGATGATCATTGAGACAAAGAAATTACAAATGGAAACTGTATTAACTTATTATTGATGCATAATAAATCATCCCACAAATTTAGTGGTTCAGAACAACATGTACATTTATTATCTCATGGTTTCTATGGGCCAGGATTTCTCTCAAGGCTGAAACCACTGTCATCTGTAGGCTCGCTGGGAAAAAATCTGCATCCACATTGATTAAGAATTGGCAGAACTATTTCCCTGCAGCTGTATGACCAAGGGCCTCAGCTTCTTGTGGGCTCTGTCCTGAGGCTGCCCTCACATCCTAGAAGCTGCCCACAGCTCCTTGCCACCCGAGGTTTATCAACATGGCTGCCTGCTTCTGCAAGCCCACATGGTCCCCAGTGCGGGACTACTGAGAGGTGGTGGAAGCTTTAAGAAGTGGGGCCTAGTGGGGGGTGTCTTCAAGTCGTTGAGAGTGTGCCCTTGAAGGGTATAGTGAGACTCTAGCCTCTTCTTTCTTTTTTTGCACCTCCCAGTCATGTGGTGAGCAGTTTTGCTCTGCCGTGTACTCATACCATGTGCCACTAGAGGCCCAGAGCAGAGGCCCAACCTATTATGGACTGAAATCTATAGCACCATAATCCAATATAAACCTTTTCTTTATAAGTTGATTATTTCAGCCATTTATTATAGTAACAGAAAGCCGACTAACACAGCATCTTGTTAGAAGATTAAACCTGATTATGTTGATCATCTATAACGTACCTATGCTTGATTATACAAAATCAGAAGAATAAACTGTGGAGGTGAGATAAGATATGTATGGGTTTTAGCTTCTTAGAAGAATCACAGAGTTCACTAAGAGGAAAAGATATGGGGTTAAGGAATTGAGAACTTTTCTCTTTCATGTAATGAGTATTTGGCAGAAAAGAGAATCATTATAAGAGTTCTAGCATCTATTAATGTGCTTGTTTAAATTGACAAAATAGCAATTGGGCAGCCAGAACTGCAAACGAGAAAAAAATGTAGGAGTTGTATGATCTTGAGTCCAACAGAGTGATCCTAAGTCCTGTGGGGGCCGGGCGTGGTGGTGCAGGCCTGTAATCCCAGTACTTGGGAAGCTGAGACAGGAGGATCACAGGTTCAAGACAGCTTCAGAAACTTAGTGAGGCCCTCAGCAACTTAGTGAGACCCTGTTTCAAAAAAAAAAAAAAATAGGCCAGGCATGGTGGCACACGCTTGTAATCCCAGTACTTGGGAGGCTGAGACCGGAGGATCTGGGTTCACGGCCAGCCTCACCTACTCAGTAAGGCCCTCCACAACTTAGTGACACCCTGTTTCAAAATAAAGAACAAAAAATAGGGCTGGGGGTGTAGCTCAGAGGTAGAATGCCCCTGGGTTTAATCCCCAGTATGGCAAAAAAAAAAAAAATAGTAGCTTGGAGGTAGAGCCCCATTGGATTCAATCTCCAATATCAAATAAATAAATAAATAAATAAATAAATAAATAAATAAATGGGGCTGGGAGTATAGCTCAGAGGCTCAGAGGTAGAATGCTGCTGGGTTCAGTTCTCAGTTTAAAAAAAAAGTCCTGTGGGAGGTGATTTTGGCAGCTGCCTCTGGCTGATGAGCTCATTTTCTCTGAGCTTTGCAGGGGTGCCTGGAGAGTATTTGAATTGCCCCTCCATGGATATTCCTTTAGCAACTCAATATTAACTTTTGCTCATAAAGTTGCAATGGGGACAATATGCTTCTATTTGGTTTATAATTGCTTTACATCTGGTGCACAGGGGAAGAAATAATGAGGACCCTAAGATAGAAATAGAATATGTTAGATGAGGACCCAGATTCTGTGGTAGAACACATTGGTGATTCATTATTATTATTATTATTATTATTATTATTATAATTATTTGTGTGTGTGTTACTGGGGATTGAGCCCAGGGGTGCCCTACCTCTGAGATGCACCTGTAGTCCTTTAAAAATTTTTTATTTTGAAAAACTAAAAGGTTCTCACTAAGTAACTGTGAGTTGGCCTTGAACCTGCGATCCTCCTGTTTGTCTCCCAAGTACTGGGATTATAGGCACATGTGACTGTGGCTGGCTTGTGATTCTTTTATTAATCAGATGACTGTGTGTTTACCATAGAAGGTAGACATTTTCTTGTAACGTCAGGACTGCTACATCAGAAACTCAAGGAGGAGGACTCCAAGATGATTCCCATATTAGATACTGTCATAGCTACTCGTGTTGGAGAACTGAAGCTCTGAAGCAGTTTGTACCCTCTTAGAGGGGAATGGAAAGGCCGCAGCTGCCTACAGGACAGAAGGCTCCCTCTTAAATCCCGTTTTTTAGGCTCTGACACCTTCAACCACTTCCACACATAATTTTTCTTAGAACCAGACTTGGGTGAAATGAGGTTTCCCATGATGTTGACAAAGTTTAAAGCTTGCTCTTCACTTGTGTAAATCCTTCTGGGGCCTCTTATTTTCTCTTTATAAATACATATTCAATTTCATCTCTCTTTTGTGTTTGTAATTTTCTATTTCTGTGTTTGTAATTTTTTACTTATGGTTCTCCAAATTATATGTTTTAGGTTGCACAAATTCTGTATCCTTTCCAACCCTCAGCAGCCCAAGAAGATGAGACAAATCAATAAAACTGGTTAATTATGATGAAATCTTCTATTTAATTCTATAATAGGGAAACCTGGAATTATAAAACCCAGGCCCCAGAACTTATTACTTTTAATGATATTTAATTTCAATCTTTTCATTTGTGTTTGATGCTTTCTAGGTGTGGGCACCATTGTTCCCATGATTGTTACAGAGAAGTTAACAGGTCCGTGGCATGAGCGCTCTGCAGGGTCAGGGCTGGGGTGAGGTAGACATGGGGCAGCAAGTCACTCTCCTGTCTTACAGCTGCGTCCCACACTCAGGACACTGAGAATCAGCACCTCCTCAAATTTTGAGACATAGGTCCCTCACTTGTCTTACAAGAGGCTGCCTCTGCTAAACACAGTGACTCTTTACCTAGGCTTGCAGATGCCCAGGGATGACTAACAGCAGGATAAAGCTTGGTGTCTCTGCTTTCATTTCACATCCATCTCCTTTATTCCCTTATGCTTTGGGTCAGGTCCCTGCTAAGATCTGCATGTAAAGCATGTTAATCATTTAAGGAGTGTTCATCTAAAAACTAGTAATAAGCTGGGCACCGTGGCGCATGCCTGTTACTTGGGAAGCTCAGACAGAAGGATCACAGGTTCGAGGCCAGCAGTACCTTAGCAAGATCCTGTTTCAAAATAAAAAATAAATAAATAAAAAGGGCTGGGGGTGTGGCTCAATGGTAGGTTCAATCCCCAGTACTCCCAACACAAATAAAAACTAGTAATAAATGGTTTATTGGCCCTACATTTAACTAACCTATGTCCTTCTTCAAGACTGAGGTAAGATTTGCAGCACTGTTGTCCAGACACCTGCAGTGACACCTAGAAGTGTCCAGTCAGTCACTGCCCTACACAGCAGAGCTCTCTATAGGCCGTTACCCCATGATGAGCCTGCCCCTCAGCAGGAGCAGTCATCTCATGGGAATGGAACTGCCTCCTCCCAGGGTCAAGGTCTGATAGACAAACATCCTGAGCAGCAATGGAAATAGCCCCCTCAAGTGATAAGGAGCCCTAGAGCCACCCAGAAGAACCAGAACTGAAATACTGATCTGCCAGACCACTGTGTGATCAAGACTGCTTAATTATACACACCTCTGGTGTGCATGCACGCGCATACATGTGCACACACATATGTATATGTATATATCTATTTACCTATCTATATATATATATATTTTTGTGTGTGGTACTGGATGTTGAACCCAGGGCATTTGCTACGTTGCTGAGGCTGGTCTTGAACTAGTGATCCTCCTGTCTCAGCCTTCCAAGCACAGGATTACAGGCATGAGCCACCATGCCCAGCTCTTCCTCCATTTACACCTAAGCTGCTGTCAGCACAGGAAGACAGGGCTGAGGTGCACTCAGTCCTCTCAGGGTGGCCATGTTGACTGCATTCTTCTGCCTTTCACCAGTACCTTTACTGTTTGGTTTTTGGGGTGAGTGATCAGACCTGGTTTGCTGGGGCCCTGGAGTCAGGCCTCTGGCTTAAGACTCTAGTAACCATGCAGCCCTTCCAAAATCTTAAAATTACTTCCCTAGGTTTATTGCCTCCTAGACTAGGGCAAAATTATTTGAGTTGGATTATTTGGATTTGGAAGCCTGTAGCTTGAAGTCAGTTAGTTTTCCTTTACCAGTGTTGTAATCCATTTGGCTGCTATCACAAAATACCTTAGATGGGGTAACTGATAACAGAAATGGTGTTGCAGGCTGGGCTGCGGTGGAGCATGCTTGTAATCTGGGGGGCACGGTGGAGCATGCTTGCAATCTCAGTACTTGGGAGGCAGGAGGAGCACAGGTTGGAGGCCAGCCTCAACAATTTATCCAGACTGTTTAGAAATAAAAAGTAAAACGGGAGCTGGGAACAGCCTCAGCAACGCAGCAAGACTCTCGGCAACCTAGCGAGAGATTGTTTAAAAATTAAAAAGAGCTGGGGGTGTAACTTAGAGGTAGAATACTCCTGGTTTCAATCCCCAGTACCACAATAAATAAACAAATAAAAATAAAAAATTAAAAGGCCTGGGGGTGTAAAACACTCCCTGGATTTAATCCTCAGTACCAAAAAAAAAAAAAAAAAAAAGAAGGGTTTTCATGAAGAACTTTCAAAGAACTTTTGAAAAGCTCAGTGTCCTCGGGCCCACAGCTCCAGACTCGGCGGTCAGGGGCGGGCCCAAGTCCTGCGCGGCGGGTCCGCGGGCTTCTCCAGGCGTCAGCGAAAGCCCGGATCCCGGACCCGGCAGCCTGGACGCGGCCGAGGGCTCTGGGTAGCTGGCTGCCCCGCCATTCCCGAAAGCCGTTTCCCGGGCTTCCCGAGCGCAGGCGGCGCAGGGCGAGGGGCCGCGGCGGCGGGCGGGCCTCGGCCCGGCGGGTGAGTGCAGCCGGGTTGGGTCGGCGGCGGCCTGGTGCGAGCGAGGTCCTGGGGTGCAGACGCCGCCCAAGGAACCGTCTCTGTGCCCGAGGGGAAGGGGATACGGAAAGGTGGAGTTGTGCGCCGAAGGGTCCGCGTCGGTTTTGAGACGGTGGAAAGCTCGAGCAGCGCTTTCCAGAGCGGCGGCCCGAGATTTAAGCCGACGCGGCGGCTGGCGGCCGCCCGAGGGACCGGCTTCCTCCCGCGGCCAGCACCGCGGGCTTTCCCTCCAGCCAGGCGGCTCTCCATCCCGGAGTCTAACACTCCTTTTGTGTATTGTGAATTGCCTCAAGGCACTTGGGTCTTCACTGAGAATCACTTGTTGCTAGACTTTCGTACTGAACTAGTAGCATTTCTAACTTTCTAGCTGTGGAGTCTTGGTATTTAATGGAGAAAACACTTCGGAAGAGCCCGGAGGACAGCAGGCTTTGGTCAGCCACATGCAAACCTTTGCTTAGGTGGCTTTCTACCCAATTGGCGCCTTCAGAACTTATGTAAGACAGCATTGCTGTAATTTAAGACATTTACTTAGGATCTTTAAATTAATTCGTTAATACCTGGCGAATGTCCTGCAAAACGACTGTTTTCCTAAACATTACAGCTCCAACAGATGACCCCCTACTCACTACCACAGCTCCCAGAACTAGTTGGGTATAGTCTTTTATGTATGACATGACTCGGGTTGTTAATTTTATTTGTGGAATGCAATGCAACTCTGACTGGGTATAGGTTTCTTTTTTTTTTTTTTCTTTTTGTACTGGGGATTGAACCCAGGGCCATTCTACCTCCTAGTTACATCCCCAGTCAATTTTTTTTTTTTTTTTGCGGTACTGGGTATGGAATCCAGGGGCATTTGCCTCCGAACGACACCCCCAGCCCTATTTTTTATTCTTTATTTTGAAACAGGGTCTCACTAAGTTGCGGAGGGCCTCACTAAGTAGCTGAGGCTGGCTGTGAACCTGTGATCCTCCAGTCTCAGCCTCCAAAGTACTGGGATTACAAGTGTGTGCCACCACACCGGGCTTTGGGAATAGTTTTGAATAAGGCAAGTTGGTCTTTAGGACCTTACTACCTTCATACATACATCATTCCTTCTCACAAATGAGATCCCCCTCTCCCCAGAAGCTCATGGTCAATATTGGGCTCACTGGCCATGTCACACTGCAAACTAGGTCCATATTTCTCTGGGTCCACCATGGTCTCAAATGGGGGTCTTTCAGCTGGGGCTTGGCCATCTGTATTGAAAGCAGCCCAGGTTTTGCACATTGACGTTTCTAATCCACCAATGCTGATAGCACCCCTAGCGTGGGTCTTAGAACTTTCTCCTGCTGCTGCCTCCAAGCCAGAGGCAATGTTGTAGCATTAGATGATCATTAAAGTCTGTTCAAAATTTGAAATTGCTACAATATAACTCTTCACTTGCTAACTTCCTGCTAGGTGGCAGTGTGCCACAGTGAATTAAACACCCAACTTCAATTGCTACTGTGTATCTTTTTTCTTCAATGAAGGAAAACAACTAGTAAGTTTTCAAGTTTTATCATACAGAACATTAGAGTTTTTTTTGTACTGGGGATTGAACCCATGGGCATTCTACCTCTGAGCTACACCCCCAGCCCTTTTTACTTTTCAATTTTGAAACAGGGTCTTACTAAGTTGCTGAGGGTCTTGCTAAGTTGCTGAGGCTGGTCTTGAACTTGGGATCCTCCTGTCTCAGCCATCACACCCACCTCACACACACAACATTTTTGAAAAGGAAATTCAAACTAGGGTTGAATTTAGGATATAAAGAGAAAGAATATAGTTTGAACAAACAATATAAAGAGAAAGAAAATAGTTTGAACAATGTTATTCATACATGTATAAGTATTGCTCAGTATATAGACATTTTCATTCTATATTTAAATGCTTTTGTATTTGGAATATAAACTGATTTCAGCAAGAAATGCAATATCTTACTCAGTTATCAACATTTTACAGTAAGCACTTGTTATAGTGTTCCTGAGCATGGGTTTTTGAAAATTAAAAAAAGTTTATCTTTATTTACAATGTTTTTCAGATGCTTTTTTCTTTGAGGATAAAATTTCAGTTTTCAAATGGTAATGCCAAATTGCCCAGCCCCATTTTCCTATTTCTCTAGACAATTATTTTTATGTAAAGAGCGCTGTGGGTTAAAGATTTCTAGCTGGGTGTGGTGGTGCACGTCTGTAATCCCAGTACTTGGGAGGCTGAGACAGGAGGATTGCAAGTTCGAGGATAGCCTCAGCAAGTAGTGAGACTCTCATCAACTTAGTGAGACCCTGTTTCAAAATAAAAATAAAATAAGGCTGGGGGTGTAGCTTGGAGATAGAATGCTTATGAGTTCAATTCCCAGTACCAAAAAAAAAAAATAGATTTCTATTTGGGAAGATCATCTTGTTCAACAAAGCACACATTCCAGGCAAGACCAGTGGAGACTAGGAAGGGAGAGAGGGACTCTGCAGTCATGCGAATCAGACTAGTGATTCTTGAGGAAATGGGAATGGGGCTGGGAATGTCGCTCAGTGAGACCTTGGGTTTGATACCTAGCAAACTTGTTATATATTTCCAGAAATGTTAGTTTGTGATTACTCCCATTACCTTGATGATTGTCTCTTTCTCCTGTGGAGAGTTTTTGCTCCCGGACACTATTCATGAGCTAGAGAACTTGCTTTTGGCATGAAACCTCAGAAGATTGGTGCAGCCTTTTGTCTTTAGACATTTGAAAATATTAGCCATATTCTATGTTATTTAACCAGTTCTTTATTCATGATTGTGTAAATGAGGGACTCTAATTCATATCTGCCAGGTAGGAAAATTGTCATAAAGTAACCTATGAGCTATTCTTGGAGAATGAATAGTCACTAAGAAGACCTCATAGGAAAAGCAAAGATGAAGAGTGCCTGCCTTGCAGGGTAAGTTTGATACCAGCCTGAGCCATTAGCATGACCCTGTATTAAATAAAATTAAAAGAGGGGGCTGGGCATGTAGCATGGAGGTAGAGCACACCTGTGTTCAATCCCCAGTACTTCCAGAAGGGAAAAAAAAACAAAAATCGAAAGTCCATCAAAAAGAGTGAGAAACACATTAATGCAAATACATGTTAATAAAATTGGGTAGAAGTCAAAACTGAAACTATCGTATCATGTTCTTCAGGTGCCTGTGGGACAGTAGCAGGCAGTAAAGAAGTCCTCTACAAATTGGTAAGTAGGCCATCTTTTTAATGTTCCACAGATTTCTGTGCACCCAGTGAAGTGACTTTAGGCAGTTTTCTGAAATCCTTTAGCTTCCTGCTTTCTCTCTATTGCTTCTATTGCTGTGATAGAAATAAGCACAGGGCCGGGCGTGGTGGCGCACACTTGTAATCCCAGTACTTGGGAGGCAGAGACCAGAGGATCCGGGTTCGCGACCAGCCTCAGCCACTTAGTGAGGCCCTCTGCATCTTCGTGAGACCCGGTTTCAAAATAAAGGATAAAAAATAGGCCGTCGGTGTAGCTTGGAGGTAGAATGCCCCTGGGTTCAATCCCTGGTACTGCAAAAAAAAAAAAGAAAAAAAGAAAAAAAGAAAAAAAGAAGTAAGCACAGAACAGCTGGGTGTGGTGTCTCACACCTATAATCCCAGTACTTGGGAGGCTGAGACAGGAGGATCACAGGTTCAAGGCCAACCTCAGCAACTTAGTGAGCCTCTCAGCAACTTAGTGAGATTCTGTTTCAAAACAAAACAAAACAAAACAACCACCAAAAAAATGGGCTGGGGGTGTAGTTTGGAGGTAGAATGCCCCTGGGTTTAATCCACAGTACCAAAAAAAAAAAAAAGGCAAAAGAAATAAGCACAGGATGATGTGGGTCTGCAAACTCACATGGTGTTGGGAGGGCGAGGCTTCCAAAGCAGATATTCTTGACAGTCTTGGAGAATGGCCAGAATGGCAAAAGAGGTCTGTGCTGTAGGAGGCAGAGAGCACATGATAGGAACGAATGAGGAATGTTGATGAGGTATAGTTGAAAGAAGGTAGTTAGCCAGGTGTAGTGGTGCACGCCTGTGATCCTAGTACTTGGAAGGTTGAGACAGGAGGATCACAGGTTTGAGGCCAGCCTCAGCAACTTAGTGAGACTGTGCCAACAACTTAGAAAGACTCTGAAAATAAATTTTTTTTTTAAAGCCTGGGAGTGTAGCTCAGAGGTAGAATGCCTCTGAATTCAGTCCCCAGTACAACAATAAGAACAGCAACAACAACAATAAAGAAAAAAGAAAAGAAAAAAAAATTAAGAAAGGAAGGAAGGAAAGAGTTAAAAGTGCCTAGAGAATGGTCCAAAGGCTGTGTGTGCTGGAGACTTGTCGCAGTGCCACAGTGTTTAGAGGTAGCTTGGGGAAGCGCTTGGATCCTGAGGACTCTTCTCATCCAAGGGTTGGTCCATTGATGGGTCATAGCTGAATGGACTATTGGGAAGTGATGGGCACTGTAGGAGGTGCGGCTAGTGGAAGAAGTGGGTCACTGGGGAATGCCCTGGAAGTCTGTATCTTGTCCCTGGCCCCTTCCTCTCGCTCTCTTTGCTCCCTGGTTGTCTTGGGCTGAGCAGCTGTGCTCCACCATGCCCTTCTGCCATGGTGCTCTGCCTCACCACAGGCCAACAGCAATGAAGTCAACAACTGTGGACCGAGACTTCTGAGACCATGAGCCCAAATAAACCTTTCCTCCTCTAAGTTGTTTTTCTTAGGTATTTTGTCACAGCGATAAAAAGCTGACTAACACAGGCCCTTAGACATCTTCCTACCAGTCTACCACCTCATCTCTTTCCAAGGACAACTACCATTGAAGGGGTGTTCTGTAGATTTCTACTTTAGAGTGACAATACCTCTTGGGAGAGTCAAACTTATGATTTGAGAAATCATAAGTTAATGTGAACAACTTAAGGGTGATAATTAGATACATTCCTTCTGAAAGCCCTCCCTGGTATTATCTTTAGCTCAGTTAAGAGGGTTGCTTAAAATTACACTAATTGACTCCCAGTTACTGGAGGAGAAAGCTGAGCAGAGCTCCCGGCCTTCTGCTTCTCCTCTTTCCTGTCAGTGGGGAGAAGGAAGGGAGAGGGACAGACTGTCAGGGCAGGAAAGCTCTGTGTCAAGTGCAGAATGAGGCTTGGGTTTTCATTTTTCAGGCAGAGACACAGGGCAGAAATCATCTCTGGGTTCCAATTCTGGCCTTGCACAGCCAGAATCTGCTGGCACCCCCTGGCTGCTAATTTACTTTGAGATGCTCAGTCTCTCTTCTGTTCATCTTAATTCAAAGTAAAGTGGGACACTTGGAATTCTTTCAGGACACAGTGCTGCTGGTTGTGGTGGGAAGCACTCCAGGAGCACTCATGGTCTCGCTCAGCTCTGTGCCCACTCTGGGCAGCAGATGGCCGGCCTGGGGCAGCGCATGCCAGCTATGCAGTGTGCCACAGCTCAGCCTCAAGGGTGGTGAGCATTGGTTATCAAGAGGCCGTTTGAGATGTTTCTTCTATGGTTGTTTGAGCAACACACTGCTCTGTCCCCAAAAGGAATATTCTGGGGCATTCTCTTGGAGAACTCTGAGATGCACCCTGAAGGCAGTGATGAAGCGGAAGAGAGCTTCACTCTCGGAGTGCCATTGGATTGGAACTGTGTGGTCTTCATGTTGCTCTCTCCAAGTCCATCTGTCCCACCAGCTGGGGGACTGCTGATGTAATGACAGGCTCTTGGGTAATTAATACCATATATGAGATTGACTGTTACTGTCTCAAATGTACCTAGAGGCCTGGTTGATTACTGAATGCTATAATTCATCCTGGCATCTCAGAATGAAACCCACCTCAGTGGTGGTTTTTTTTTTTTGGTAGGGAGTGGTACTGGGGATTGAACCCAAGGGCATTCTACCTCTGAGCTATACCCCTAGACCATTTTTTAATTTTTTTATTTTGAAACAGGGTCTTGCTAAGTTGCTGAGGGTCTTGCTAAGTTGTTGATGAGGCTGACCTTGAACCTGTGATCCTCCTGTCTTAGTCTTCCAAGTACTGGGATTATAGGCTTGTTCCACCATGCCCAGTGTAGTGCTAGGTATTTTTTTTTTTTTTTTGTGGTACTGGGGATTGAACCCAGAGGCATTCTACCTTCAAGCTACACCCCCAGCCCGATTTTATTTCTTACTTGGAAACAGGGTCTTGCTTGGTCGATGAGCATCTCACTACTTGCTGAGGCTGTCCTCGAACCTGCAATCCTCCTGTCTCAGCCTCCCAAGTACTGGGATAACAGGTGTGCACCACCATGCCTGGCATTATTGCTGGGTATTTAACAACAATTTGGTCCTTGAGACCTTGCTATTCTTCTGGCTTTGGGGATTATAACCCCAGTTGAGATTCTCTAGATGCAAGGGGATTTTTAACCTTAAATTTTCTGCTGTACTTGATACCGCTATATAAAGATCTTAAAAGGCCCCACAAGTAACCTGAGCCGTGTGGTGGCTACAAAAAGATCCCAGACTCTCACCTCAGATTCTCTGTCCACCCTTTGTTTTCTTTTGTCTCTGACTTTTTTTGAACTCTTAATAAGTTCTCACAGTTTCCTCCACCTCTCTTTTCCACTGGTAATAGAGTCAGGTGATCTGATTTCTAGACCCATTTCTGCTTTTAAAAAACATGGTCTTAGGTAAGTCACTTAAACTTGCTGAGGCTTAGTTTCTTTATTTGTGGGAACTGGGAATATAAATAACCACCATATTTAGTTTACAAAGTGGTTGTAAATAAGATTGAGTGGAGTGATAGATCTAAATCTCTAGAAAATGATATAATATTATTCCCATTTAAGGTGGTAATATTATTTTACTACCTAATCTGAATCACGTTAATTATAGCTATAATAAATTGCTTTTGTACATAAAATGAGAATTTGATACCTTTTCTATTATGCAAGGGAAATAGTGATAGTTAACATTTATTATTATTATTATTATTATTATTATTGTACCGGGGATTGAACCCAGGGACGTTCTACTTCTGGGCTATACTCCCCCCCCCTTTTTAATGTTGAAACAGGGCCTTCCTAAATTGCTGAGTCTGGTCTTGAACCTGCAATCCTTCTGTCTCAGCCTCCCAAGGACTAGGATTACAGGTGTGCACACCACCACTCCTGGCTCAACATTTATTATTGACTAGAGAAGTGGAGGTTTAGCAACTTGTCCACATTTATATTATGTGTAAGTGACAGCCAGACCAGGAGCCCAGAGTGCCAGCTCACATTTTACATGGCTAATAGCTACTGTCGTCTACTGAGTAGAAGGTAAGGTGCTCTTCAGGCTTGCCTAAGGGTTTTGGTCCTTCTTTCTCTTTGACATATCAACTGACAGCTATTCTATACAGCCCCTACCCATGGTTCAGGCAGGTAACCTGTGAGTGTTAACATAATCTGGTGGGAATTTTATAGTATTAATGTTAAAAAAAGATAGAAAAGAATGTGTGAACAGTAGATCAGACCTGTCTGGTTGTAGTGTTTACCAAAGTTGTGGTCTTGGGCAACTTACTCTAACGGGCTGTGTGGCCTTGAGCGAGACACTTCACGACTCTGGTCTCTGTTTACTTATCTGTGAGTGAGGTGTCAGGACTCCACTATCTCAAAGGTTTCTTTTAGTTTAAAACTTTTGTACTTCTATATGACAATCCTGCAGGATTACATTACACTGGCTAAAAGATTATCTATTCATCTATTACAGAATTTTTGGATGCCTCCTTGTTTGAAGACTCTCTAGCTACTCTGATGATTGCTGAGGAAGACTGCGTGCTGTTCCCTCTGGGTGCCAAGCAGGCCTACTCAACCCCAGCTCAGTCCTTCATGGAGAACAGGTCCCAGCAGGAATGGTGGTGCAGGAGATTGGCACCCAGATGGTTGCTCCGTGTGAAGTTGTCCTGGGCTATGGGCTGACATGAGAACACCTGGTCCCCAGCCAGCCCTCTGCCATCCCCCAGGGCGAGCAGCATGGCGCGCATTCAGGGAAGGAAGCTTTTGGCACCCTACCTGTGCATGGCGGCTACTGTCTTTCTGCTTGTCACACTCCAGGTACCAAGGATCTGGGGTGTGTGCTGTGGGCTCATTCCTGGGCCTCTGCCACCTCCCCACCTCCCTTCTCACAGAGCTCCAAGGACTTGACTTTTTGCTTAATCCTTTAGGATCAGACACTTTCTACTGTCACAAGCAGGAAAAACACTATTTTATTTACTTATGTATTTATTTATTGTGGCATTGGGGATTGAAACCAAGTGTCATTCTACCTCTGAGCTATAGTCCTTTTTATTTTTATTTTTTAAAACAGGGTCTCACTAGGTTGCTGAGAGTCTTGCTACATTGCTGAGGCTGGCCTCAAACCTGAGATCCTCCTGTGTCAGCCTCCCAAGTACTGGGATTGTAGGCATGTACCACCATGCCTGGCTATTATTTTATTATTATTGTTGTTGTTGTTGTACTGGGGGCGGAACCCATGGGCATGCTACCTCTGGGCTACACTCTCAGCCCTATTTTATTTTGAAACAGAGTCTCACTAAGTTGCCTGGGGCCTCACTAAGTTACTGTGCACTGACCTCCAGCCTGGGGTCTTCCTACCTCAGCTTCCCAAGTACTGGGGTTACAGGCATGCACCACTGTGCCTGGCTCCCTCTCTCTCTAATGGATGAAACTGAGGTCTAGTGAATGGGTGTGAATGGGCATAGTGAATGGGTATGCCAGGTAGAAGCAAAATCATTGAGATAGAGGTCAGTTTATTGCCCTTGTAGGGTCCTGGTTTAGAGAAACATAAAGTATAGTTCAGTCTGTCTTATTGAGTCAAAATTGAATGGCTTCCTCAAAGTTTCCTATCCACTTCTGAAAGATGGCATTCTTGAAGAAGCAAGGACTATTCTGTGAACAGTGCAGAATACAAACAACTGCATTACAAATTTCTTGATATGCTACTAGACCCAGGTGAATGAACTTAAACATTTCTCTGGTCCTCCCACTTATTTCCTAGAGTCAAATGTTCTGAACACTGTTTGCCAATTTCAAATTAAAATAAAAATTGCGCAGTGACAGTCAAAGTGTGGGCCTGAGCTCAGGTGTGTTCTGCCCATGCATGTACCAGAGGACTTTGACAGATTATTTGTGGAGTGAGTAGTTCAGGTGTGGGACCGATGGAATCTGAGGTGTCTTGGCCTTTTGACTATATGGGATCCCCCTTCCCCTGACTAGGATTGAATGGGATAAGCTTATAAAAGCACTTTAGTAGACACTCTGGTGCTATTCTTCTACCACTGTCTGCTGTCAGATTTGGATTCTGGTCAGAGGAAACACTTGACTGCTTCCTGGCTTGTCTTGGAGGTGTCTGGGACCAGCTGTGCAGGAGGGGCCCTAGTTTTTTCTCCCTTTCTGAGGGAAGTTATGAGGGAGGTTGGATCTCGCCATTTACTGTGGCACTTTTTCTAGTTATAAAGAATGCCTGCATCTCAGCTGAGAGCTCTCCTTTCGATGGCGGCATAAATTGCCCTGCCTTTGATGTGCCTGTCATCTCTAAGTTCCAGAGCAGGAGAAGTGGCATGAGTACTAGGGTTCAGCCTTAGTCTGGCTTAGTTTTGGTTTTGCCAGCAATGGCATGGTTTGGGTTCCCCAGTCCTCATTTGACACATCAAATGCTTCAGTGTTCGGCACTGGCGTATGTTTTTTCTAAACACTATACATGAAAAGCATACAGTACCCATGCATTCAGAGCCATTCCTGTTTTTGCTGGTTTGGAGGATCAGGTGAAACAATTTGCCACATGAATACAGTAAAGAAAGGATAGATGAAGTTGTGTTATGGATCTCTTAGTCTGCTAGGGCTGTCATAACAAAGTGTGGCACACTAGGTGGCTGGAACAACAGAATTGATGTTCTCACAATTCTGCAGGCTGGGAAGCCCAGGATGGAGGTGCTGGCTGGTCCTGGTCTCTCTCCTTCACTTACAGATGGCCATCTTCTCCCGCTGTCTTCACATAGTCTTCCCTCTATTTATCTGGGTCCACATTTTCCCCTTGATGAGGACACTGGTCATATTGGATTGCTCTCATTTTAACTTCATTACCTCTTGAAAGACCCTACCTCCAAACATAGTCACATTCTAAGGTGCTGGGGGTTAGGACTTTATCATGTGATGTATTCAGCCCATAATGGATTCTATAACCTAAATTAATTAATTAATAATAATCCAAGCATGAAAATGTCATTCTCTGGGGGAAATCATTTCATCTTAGAATCTTAGACATTGTTTTTCATTCACACTTAGCTATATTTTGTATATAGTGTCTGCAAACTCTCTGATATATATATATATTTGTACATATATACATATATGTATATATACACACATATATATGCATACATACATATATCTATTTCTGAATGTTACCATTTATTTATTTATGGTATTGGGGACTGAACCTAGGGCTGCTTTACCACTAAGCTACATCCTTACCCTTTCTATTTTTTATTTTGTGACAGGGTCTTTTTAAGTTACTCAGGCTGGCCTTGAACTTTGAATCCTCCTGCCTCAACCTCTCAAGTCACTGGACATTTGCCACCACACCTGGCTTGAATCTTACTTTTTAGTCTCAAAAATAATTCGTGAATATGTTTGGAGTATTTTGTTTTATTTTATTTTTTTTTGCGGTACCGGGGATTGAACCCAGGGGCGTTCTATCTCTGTGCTACACCCCCGGCCCTATTTTTTTATGCTTTATTTTGAAACCGGGTCTCACGAAGTTGCGGAGGGGCTCACTAGGTAGAGAGAGAGAGAGAGAGAGAGAGAGAGAGAGAGGAGAGAGGAGAGAGGAGAGATCGCGTGCGTGTGTGTGCGCGTGCGCCGAGGCTGGCCGCGAACCCGGATCCTCCATTCTCCACCTCCCAAAGTACTGGGATTACAAGTGTGCGCCACCACGCCCGGCCTTGTTTGGAGTATTTTAAAGAAAATTCCTGACATTATAGGGATTTTACCTGGATATATGTTTGTATGATTCTGTAACAGATAGGGACTTATTATTATTTTTTTTTACTGGAGGTTGAACCCAGAGGAATTCTACCTCCAAGCTACACCATCAGCCCTATTTTATTTTTTTATTTTGAAGTAGGTTCTCACTAAGTTGCTGAGGTTAGCCTTTGAACCTGCAATCCTCCTGTCTCAGCCTCCCAAGTACAGGCATGTGCCACCATGCCTGGCTTAAAATTTCTTTGTTTTTTTTTTTTTTTAGGTACTGGGGATTGAACCTAGGGGCATTCTACCTTCGAGGTACACCCCCAGCCATATTTTTTATTATTTATTTTGAAACAGGGTCTCACTAAGTTGCGGAGGACCTCACTAAGTAGCTGAGGCTGGCTGTGAACCTGTGATTTTCCTGTCTCCGCCTCCCAAGTACTGGGATTACAAGTGTGCACCACCACACCCAGCTTAAAAATTTAATAATATTATATTACTACTCTCACCCAACAAAATTAACATTACTCAATACTCTCAATATCTAGGCATGTTATAATTTTCCCAATTGTTTTCAAAACTTTTTTTTTCTAGTAATAGATTGTTTTGAATCTGGAATAAAATTCCTTGCACTGCATTTGTTTCTTGTTTGTTTGTTTTTGGTGCTGGGGATTGAACCCAGGCGCATTCTACCTCTGAGCTACACCCCCAGCCCTATTTTATTCTTTATTTTGAAACAGGATTTCACTAAATTGCAGAGGGCCTCACTAAAGAGCTCTTATCTCAGCCTCCCAAGTACTGGGATTACAAGTGTGCACTACCACACCTGGCTTGCATTTGTTTCTTGTGTCTCAAGTTTTATGGTTTGTATTTTTTCCTTTGAAAGTTTCTTTTGTCCCATGTTTTATTCCACATCATGGATTTGTTGAAGAAACTGGGTCATTTTTCTCTTTGAATTTTCTAGATTGTAGATTTGGCTGCTTTTATACTCATGGGTTTATCTGGGGCTGAATATTTTATTTTTTATTTTGCAGTGCTGTGGGTTGAACCTAGGCTATTGTGCATGCCAGGCAATGGTGCTGTTTCTAAGTTCTATCCCCAAATCTATCCCATGACTTTTTCAAAGCTTTTTTTTTTTTTGTTATTGGTTGTTCATTTGTAGGGAAGGTCAGATGTAAAGATAGTTTGGGGCTATAAGTCAACTCTATTCCATGGACTTCTGGGGAAGAGCCACATTATGAGAAAGCTATGGGCAAGGGTTAGACTTTAGTTTTCAGGCATCATTTTGCTGTTTTAATGTGGACTTTGGTGTCATAGGTGATCTATTTTTTTTAAAGCTAATAAAGTTCCTTACACCTTTTGGAGTACTGTTTGGCTCTCCATTAGTGGTTTATAATGCTGTGTTGGCCTTGGATACTTTTGAGAATTTAATGAAATTTATAGACCATCTTTAGGGACTTACAGACTTCATATGATACATCAGTGGCTAGTGACCCGTTTTTCTCACTCTGAGTAGCAAGCATATTATAAAAGAGCTGCACTTGGCTGCTAAGCATGGGGCCTGAGGGCTATGGGGGAGTGCCTTCTGTGGCTGATTGTAGGAGTTAATACAGCCATCCCTTGGTGTCCACAGGGACTGGTTCCGGGCTGTCGTGTGAATACCAAAATATGCAGATCCCCAAGTCCTTTAAATAAAATGATGGAGTATTTGTGTATAACCTGTGCACATTCTCCCATATATTTTAAATCACCTCAAGATTTCTTACAATACATAACACAGTATAAGCACTATGTGCATAGTTGTTACACTTTATTGTTTAGAGAATAATGAAAAAAGTGCACATGTTCAATACAGATGCATTTTTTTCTTTGAATATTTTTAATCTATAGTTGATTGATTCTACCATGAATGTGGAACCTGCGAATATAGGGGACTGACTGTAGTAAAACTATGAATGTGCACTCCCATAACTACTTTAGGGGCTTCATAGTCTCACTACTGAAGCTTCAGTGATATAAAATAGGTCAACCCTTTCTCTAACATTTTTGTAGTGCCATATCAATATTAAATCTTAAAGTTTGATAAAAAAAGGCAGGACTTTTGGAGAACTGCCCCTCAGTTTTTAACCCATGCACCCTACCCTCCAGATTGCTGTTTCTGATGGCCTGGCTGTCCAGTGACTCAGGTTTAGACCATCCCGAAATAAGTAAAAAGTATGGTTTTGCTTGGAAGGGATGGGAAGCCCAGTCCTCTGTGGATTACTATGTTGCTAACATGGACTCTAGGGAGTTTCAATGTTACATATTACTTTACAATGTTAATACTATCCTGGGTATTATTAGAAATATAACCCACATCTTTGACTTCTTTAGTTTTAATAAACAGAATCAGTTGGTAGGTTATAATTCATTTTCCTTAGAGCATAACCTTTAGTGGTAGACAGGTAAAAACCCTGTCATAATTTTCAAAGGATAAGACCTTTCTGGATACTGTATATGCTTATGAAATGTATCTGGTGTAAGTGTCTAGTGGAATTATTAAACACCCTTGTTGGTAGATATTTTAGAGGCTGTGTCCACGCCCTGATCCTTGAGAACTGTGATATGTCACTTCCCATGGCACAAGGGACTTTGCAGATCGGGTTCATGGCATGCCTCGAGGTGATGAAATGCTTTGGCTTGAATGTGCCCACAGAGTTCATGTGCTGACAGTGCTGAGAGGCAGGACCTTTAAGAGGTGATTAGGTCACCAGGGAAGATCAGTGTCATTCTTGTAGGAATGGGTGAATTATCTTGGAAATGTGTTCCTGATGAAAGGATGACTTTGTCTCCTCTGCTCTTGGACCCCTCGACCTTGTATTGCTCAGTTCAGAACTGTAAGGAATAAATCTCCTTCCCTCCTTTCCTTTCCTTCCTTCCTTTTTTTTTTTTTGTGGTACTGGGGATTGAACTCAGGGGTGTTCTACCTCTGAACTACACTCCCTGCCCTATTTTATTTTTCTCTTAGTTGTTGATACTGGCCTTAAACCTGCAATCCTTCTGCCTCAGCCTCTCAAGTACTAGGATTACAGGTGTGTGTCACCATACCTGACTAATATCTATACTTTATATATTACCCAGTTTCAGATATTCTATTAAGGCAGCACAATATGGACTAAATAGGAGATTATTCTGAATTATCCAGGGAAGCCCAGCATAATCACCTAACTTATTCAGAGTGGAGAACCGTTCCTGGCTCTGATCAGATAGAGAAGTAGCATTAAAAAAGTCATAGAGGTGCAGTGTTTCTAGCTTTGAAGATGGAGGATGGAGGAAGGGGGTCCTGAGCCAAGAATTGTGGGCTGCACCAAAGAGATAGAAAAGATAAGAAACAGATTTTCTCCAGAGTCTCCAGAAAGGAACATGGCCCTGCTAACCCCTTGGTTTTAGCCAGCAAGTCCCACTTCAGATTTCTGTCCTCTAGAACTGTATAATAATATATGTGTGCTGTTTTAAATGAGCATATTTGTGGTAAGCTGTTATGGCAACAATAGAAAACTAATAGGAGGCGAATCATCAAGATGCATGGGACATGTGCCAAAAGAAAGTAAATAATGTGACTCTGGTAATACTTGCCTTTACTTCTAGGTAGTGGTGGAGCTGGGGAAATTTGAAAGGAAGAAGTTTCAAAATTCCAATTTGCAAGATGGACATAAAATAGTGGAGGAAGAGCCAAAACATCTCAATCCATTCCTTGAGAGAGAAGCACTGACCTTGAATAGGAAGAAGCAAGTGGAAATTGACAGCTACCCCATCGTACTCTGGTGGTCCCCGCTGACTGGGGAAATGGGGCGGCTGGGCCAGTGTGGAGCAGATGCCTGTTTCTTTACCATCAACCGGACCTTCCAGCACCATCCCATGACCAAAGCCTTCCTCTTCTATGGTGAGTAGGGCTTTGCCTCCTCCCTTTGACTGTTGTTAACTCACTCCAAAGCTGAGTTACTAGGCATCTCCCAAAAAAGGTGATAGAGCTGCCCCTGACAACACTTTGGCACACCTGGTTTTCTTTGTTTGCTCTGTGGCAGGCCTGAGCATTTAGCAAATATGAACATCAAGCCAGCCTGACCCATGTGGAAGTGGTTGGCCAGGCCAGTTGGTATTTATGGAGAAGAGATTTTTTTCCTACCTTTCACAGTTAGGTGTTGTGCTTCCTGAATTTGACATTCAGGGGATCTGGTGTTGCTTATACTGCTGACATCAGTTCAAAATGTCACTTGTGGTAAAAAACAGGAGATTTTGAGTACAGTGAGAGATGTGAAATTGGATATAAACCAAGCATGATGTTATTTCTTTGATGTTGGATTAACTGGAAATAAAAATTAAAAGATCATTCAGCATCAGCTTTCAAGAGCAAGTTGGTATTCATCAGTTCTTGAGGCTAATTATCTGTCATCCTGGGATTGAAGAGCAACTGAAGCTAGGTAGGTGGAGTTAGCAGGATGTCAGCAAGAGTTGGGTATAAGGGACTCCTGGGTGATGAGAGGCGGGGGACAGATTAGCAGACTGACCAAATGTGGGCAAACTTGAATGCCTCAGTTGGAAGTCAGTGAAGGAAGTTTGTTTTGGAGTGGGTATGAGTATATTTCTGTGTGTGTGTGTGTGTGTGTGTGTGTGTGTGTGTGTGTGTGTAATGCTGGCTTTGGAGAGGCAGAATGGGTTATTCTCGGTGTTCTGCTTAACAACAGCATAAATAAAGCGGAAAGTCAGTTCAGTAGGAACCAGGTGGTATATATCCCCTTCTAGTTGATCAGGGCTACAGAGCAGTGGGTACTACTGCCGTAGTATAGGTAAGCATTCAGGGAAATTCCAGGTACTTAAAAATCTAGATAAATTCCAGGTATAGGTTGAGTATCTCCTATCCAAAATGTTTGGGACCAAAATGTTCCAGATTTGGGATTTTTTTCAGATTTGGGAATATTTGCATCTACATAATAAGATATTGGAGATGGGAGCCAGGTCTAAATAGAAATCTACTCATGTTTCAGATGCACCTTGTGCACATAGCCTGAAGGGAATTTTATACAACATTTTTAATGTGCTCACATCTTGACTGGGTCACACAAGACCAGTGTGTAATTATCCACTGTGTGGCATTGTATTGGCATTCAAAAAGTTTCTGATTTGGGTAAAACTACTCTGAGATTTCATCTAACCCCAATCAGAATGGCAATCATTAAGAAGTCAAACAATAAATGTTGGCGAGGATGTGGGGAAGTAGGAACTCTTCTGCACTGTTGGTGGGATTGCAAACTAGGTCAACCATGATGGAGATCTGTGTGGAGATTCCTCAGAAAACTGGGAATGGATCCACCATATGATATGGCTATACCACTACTGGGTATCATACCAAAGAGATTGAAACCAGAAAACTACAGTAATATATGCATACCCATGTTCATAGCAGCACAATTCACAATAGCCAAATCATGGAACCAACCTAGATGTCCATCAACAGATGAGTAGATTACAAAATTATGGGAAATACACACAATGGAATTCTACTCAGCAATAAAGAAGAACAAAATAATATCATTTACAGGAAAATGGAAGGACCTGGAGAGCATTATGTTAAATGAAATCAGCCAATCACAGAAAGAGAAGGGTCATATGTTTTCTCTAATATGCGCTAGCTAGGGAGCAATGAGGATACAAAAGGGTCTCCAGACAATAGTGGAGAAGCCTCAGTGGAGTCAGGGAAGGGGAAGGGGAAGAATGAAGTTCATTAATGGAATTACTACCATCGACCCTGTGTACACATGAGAATATACCAATGTCAATCTCAGTAGTCTGTATTGGGGTAGGGGAGGCAGGGGGTGCACCAAGTACTGTGTGCATGTATGTTATTGTCAACTTGATTTTCATTGTGATATGAGACTATAATGCACCAATAAAAGCACATAAAAAAGTTTCTGATTTGGCCAAGTGGCCCAGAGGCCTGCTTGCTTCCACCTCCGCTTTTTCCTCTGAAAAGGAATCAGCACAGCTCTGAGTAGTGAGGGCTGTTTGTGTAATAAGTAGGAGAAGGTGAAGTTTCCTACTTCACCTGAAGAATAATGGAATTGGGTTCTGTTAGGATTGGAAGGCATTTCATGATGAACAGCATGGCTGAAGCATGGAGGGAGGAATTAAGAGTAATATCTGAGGTATAACAAGTGTGGTCCTAGGGTTTGAACCCAGGGGTATTCTACCTCTGAGCCACACCCCCAGCCTTTTTTATATTTTGTTTTGAAACAGTGTCTCACTAGGTTCCTGAGGCTGTCCTTGAACCTGCAATCCTCCTGTCTCAGCTTCCCAAGGACTGGGATTACAGGCATGCACCACCACACTGACTTCACTAAGTTGTTGAGGCTGGCCTCAAACCTGTGATCCTCCTGCCTCAGCCTCACAAGTACTGTGATTACAGGCATGGGCCACCATGCCTGGCTTGAACAGTCTTTTAAAAGTCAACTCAAATGTAATACCTATGAGCCATTTCTAATTCCTTGCCATAAGATGAAGTTTCTCTTCTCTAAATGCTGACAGGGTATGTATGTCACTTAATTGAGCATCCACTGTAGGTCAAGCACAATGCCAATCATGAAGAATAGGGAAGATAAGTGAAGAATCTAGGCAGTTGGTTTTATTCTGTGTCTTCTTCTCTTTATGTGTAGTATGACATTCTTGATGACAGGATTGTATCATTCATCTTTGTACCTCTCCCCACTCCTATGTCTAGCACAGTGCTCAGGATAGGTGCTCAGAAAATATTCAGAGATTTAGAGTCATCAAGGACCCGAAAGTCTAACCTCTTCTTTGTTGGTGTGTGTGTGTGTGTATGTGTGTGTGTGTGTGTATGTGTGTGTGTGTGTATGTGTGTGAGTGTGACTGGGGATTGAACCCAGGGGCATTCTACCTCTGAGCTACACCCCCCAGCTCTTTTTATTTTTTGTTTTGAAACAGGGTCTTGCTAGATTGCTGAGAGTCTTTCTACTTGCAGAGGCTGCCCTTAACCTTGTGATCCTCCTGTCTCAGCCTCGCAAGTATTGGGATTACAGGTGTGTGCCACTGCTCCCGGCTCTAGCCTTTTCTTTGTAAAGGTGAGGAGACTGAGCTCAGGGAAGCTGAGGAAGGGGCAGGATCACACAGCATTTAGCAGCGGAGTTATACGAGGAACCAGCACACTTTTCTGTCTGAGGGTTCTGAATTCCTACTAAGTAGGTCACATAAACTGCAATTGGGACTCTGGTGCAACAGGATTGAAAACGAAAAGGCAGAAAAAATGACTGAGGTATCAAAAGCTGACCTCATTAAGGGAAAAGGAAACTTGGAGGATTGTGTGACTGCAAAACTTTTTTCAACCAGAACATGTGTTATCTTTGTAACCTACTTTCTCTTCTTAGAGACAATTCACTTAATATAAACACATTTCTGGAGGTAATGACTTTAATCAGTGAAATAGAGTGAATACGGTGCCTGCCTGGAACCATTTGAGCAATGCAAGAATTTAGCTGCATTGACAATTGTCTGAAAGAAAAATTGAGTAGTCACACAAGTGATGAAACTAGCTTTTTACCAGAAGTCCATATAGTTTATGAAGGTAGTCCTAGAAACTATCACTATAATGATTTTGGGACCTAACCCTGAGATTTTAAACAGGTCCCTTGAAAGGTGTCCATCATGAATTTGGGATGGAGTACTTTGATAAGAGTAGTTAGAGCCAGGGAGTCAGGTACAGTGGTGTACACCTATAATCCCAGTACTTGGGAAGCTGAGACAGGAGGATGGCAGGTTTGCAGCCAGCCTCAGTAACAGTGAGACTCTCAGCAACCTAATGAGAACCTGTTTGAAAATAAAAAAATAAAAAAAGGGCTGGGAGTATAGTTTGGAGGTAGAATGCCCCTGGGTTCAATCCCCAGTGAGACAGACACACAGACACACACACACACACACACACACACACACACCCCACTAGTTAGGGCAGGAAACTGCTATGTTTTCAATGAGTTTCTAAATAGAAATCTTTGTAAATAAGGCACATGGTGCAAAGTGAAGAGGTGAGCTATGCAGTGTCTCACGTCCACAGGACTGTGACTCTGGTGCGCCGTGCTGGTCTGGAGGTTATGCGCAGGATGATCATGGAGTTGGGCTTCCTCCACGGAGATCTGTTCATTCCCCGTTGGCCCCCCGAGTGACTAGTGTCATAGCCTCTGTGATGTGGTTACAGGCTCTGTGTTCTTCAACTTGTGGTATTCTGGGTCCTTACTTAAAAGTAATCTCATTTGTTTTCAAAGCAGCCTTGTAGGTAGGAATTAATATATGTATTTTAATGAAGGAGAATCTATAGCATGAAGTTAAAGGGCTTCTCCTAGATTACTTATATGGGTGATAGGAATTCAAACATTTTCTGATGCGAAAGTATAAAATAATATAGTCCAAATTATATTTTTAACCCTGAAAAAGACTTACAGTAAAGGTATAAAGAGAAATAGGTTGTGTGTGTATGTTTGGTACTAAGTATTGAACACAGGGGTATTCTACCTCCGAGCTATACCGTCAGCCCTTCTTTTTTTTATATTTAAATTTTTTTTTGTGTGTGGAACTAGGGATTGAATCCAGGAGCATTCTACCTCCGGGCTACATCCCCAGTCAAACCACAGCACAGCACAAGCCTGCATGTCCTTATCAGACCCAGGTTAGGGTTTTGATTTTTTTCGTGTGTGTGTGGTACTGGGGATTGAGCCCAGGGGTATTCTACCTCTGAGATACACCTCTAGTCCTATTTTTATTTTTAATTTTGAAACAAGGTGTCAAAATTTGAGGTGCTGAAGCTGGCCTCAAACCTGTGATCCTCTCATCTCAGCCTCCTAAGTACTGGGATTACAGGCATGTGCCACCATGCCAGGCAGTTTGGGTCTTAAATTTCCCCCAAAAGCTCATGTGTTAAGGGCTTGGTCGCCGACTGACATTGCTATTGGGAGGGGGTGGAACCTTTGGGAGATGGGATATAGTGGAAAGAGGTTAGGTCATTGAGAGTATGTCCTTGAAGGGGATATCGAGGTCCTCGCCCCTCACTTTCTCATTTGTTTCCCTGCTGCCAAGAGGTGAGCAGCTTTGCCCCACCACATGCTCTGGCTATTGCCACAGGTGCAAAGTGACAGGGCCAAGTCACTATGAACTGAAACCTCTGAAGTAAATAAGCTGAAATAAATCTGTCTTCAAAGTTGATTTATCTGAGGTATTTTGTCACAGCCATAGAAAGCCAGTGTACCCAGCATTTTTCTCCTTCAGAAATGCTAAACAGTGGATTCTGCTGCCATTTCTCTCTCCCTTATCTGGGTTTCAGGCAAGCACTTATTCTTTGGTCTACTCATTCCCTTTTAGACAGCTCATTTGTTCATTCATTCATTCATTCATGGCTATATGATAAACCAACATGATGTGTACAATGAGATCAACACATTATGTTTTTTACTGCCCCTTTAAAATCTTATTGAGTTGGTTAATTTTCAGAACTCTTTCAGACCTCCTGCTTTTGTGTTCACTCTTGGGAATGACCATGTTAGGATCACTTTAGTTTGCAAACACAGTTTCTGACTTAGTAAATGGACTGTCAGTCCCACATAGACCCAATCTCCTCACCTGGGACGTCCCCGCCTGCTCCTTCACACAGCCAGATCTCTGTCTCAGGCATTGTCTCAGAGAGACTTCTTTCCTCACCTTCTTTCTAGAATAGTACTCTTAGTCCACACCGCTTACCCTGCTTTGTTTTTTGTCTCTCTCCTTACCCCCGAAGTCCTCTTACTCATTTGGTGACTAGTTTATTTGTCACAGGAAGAATGGGGACTTTGGTTCACTGTGGTAGCCCACTACTACTGCTACCACTTCTTCTTCTTTTTTTTTTTTGTATTGGGGATTGATCCTGGGGACATTCTACCTCTGAGCTACACTCCCACCTGCTTTTATTTTTTAATTTGAAAGAGGGTGTTGGTATGTTGCCAAGGATCCCACTATGTTGCTGAGGCTAGTTTTGAATGTATGATCCTGTTTCAGTCTCCCAAGTACTGGGATTATAGGTGTGTACCACCATACCTGGCTTTATTTTTAGCTTGAAAGAGGGTCTCACAGGCCTCACTGTTGCTGAGGCTGGCCTTGAACCTGTGATCTTCCGGTCTCACCCTCCCATGCACTGGGCTTACAGGTGTGTGCCACCACGCCCGGCACAGTAGCCCCAATTCTTAAAGAGTGCCTGGAGTGTGGCAGGCATCAGGTGGCATCGCTGAATGAATGATTGAGTAAGTGACACTGGCCTGATCCTCACGTGGAGTTGAGGAGGAAGTGGGGACACTTTTAATTTTGTCTTCACTGGGTCTTGAGATATTATATTACTTACCTGAGTTGTGCCTGGACGTCATCTCATGGGAGTTCAACAGACCCTGCGACAAAACTCTCTTTTATTTAATTTATATTTTATTACATTAATTCATGGGCATAGTTAGTATATATTTGGGAAAAAGGCTTATTTTCAGGGAACAGGAATCTGTGTTTTTCAGTTTGCGTAAGCAATTCTTCTGCTCTTTAGCTCTTTATGTTCTAAGTAACATGCTTATATTGTCATTTTTTTGGACTCTTGTAATTTTTTTGTTTTAGACATTATCCATCAACTTCTCAAAAAGGAAGATGAGAATTTTTCTTTTTTTTATTTTTGTGGTGCTGGGGATTGAACCAGGGGCATTCTGTCTCCTAACTACATCCCCAGCCCTATTTTATTTTTTATTTTAAAACAGGGTCTCACTAAGTTGCTGAGGCTGGCCTTGAACTTGTGATTCTCCTGACTCAGTCTCCCAAGTACTGGGATTACAAGTGTGTGCCACCACGCCCGGC
The DNA here is from genome assembly GCA_004027185.1 of Glis glis. Classification (NCBI taxonomy): domain Eukaryota; kingdom Metazoa; phylum Chordata; class Mammalia; order Rodentia; family Gliridae; genus Glis; species Glis glis. Next base: position 61,395 of record PVJS01002203.1, read on the forward strand.
TAGAAGATGAGAATTTTAGTTGGATTATTATTCAGGGCTTATGTTGTCATAACGCACATGATTGATTGCAGTTCACAGCTCAGCTGTTTGGTGAGCTTTTATTATATTATTATTATTGTCTTATGCTAGTATTTGGGGTATTCTCTTGGTCAGAGTTTCCAGGGAGGATTCTTTTAATCGTTAACCTGGAGAGTGACATGGGCATGCCAGCCTTCTGGGAGCCGAGTGGGGGAAGACAGCTGAACTTCTCAATACCTCATCTATAAAATATTACTTATTTTTTCCATACGACATGATGCCCCTGACCTCTACTAGGCCCTGTACCTGCAACCCAAGAGTAAAAACTTCCCAAGAGTAAAAATCCCTAGGACTGTGTCAGCTGGGAAAGGCGCTGTTGCTCACCTGCATGGGATACAGGATCTGGGATTTTAATGCTCTCTTAAGCTGACTTTTAAACAGTCCTCTACATTTAGTTCCATAGTCACCTCTACTTTTGGACACACATAATGCTATAAAATTCTTGAACATTTTGGGGGACTTTGGGTAAACTAGGTTGTTTGTTGGCCTTTCTCATCGCAGGTTTTAGGTTCATTTTTATTAATCTGCAAATTAGTAAGTCTTCTCACTGTGCTTTCCATAGGGGTCACGTGTACCTATCTCTGTCTCTTTGGGTTTATACCTTAAAAAGAAAAAAAAACATTCATCATTAGCCAGCTGTGGTGGCACATACCTGTAATCCCAGCTACTAGGGAGGCTGTGGCAGGAGGATCACAAGTTCGAGGCCAGCCTTGACAACTTAGACTATGTCTCTAAAAGGGCTGGAGGGCTGGCCGTGGTGGCGTACACTTGTAATCCCAGTACTTGGGAGGATGAGACAGGAGGATCTGGGTTCGCAGTCAGCCTCAGCTACTTAGTGAGGCCCTCCACAACTTAGTGAGACCCTGTTTCAAAATAAAGAATAAAAATAGGGCTGGGGGTGTAGCTCAGAGGTAGAATGTCCCTGGGTTCAATCCCTAGTACTGCAAACAAACAAACAAACAAACAAACAAACAAGGGTTAGAGTACCGGGTGTGGTGGGAAATAATGCGAAGGGAAGGGCTGCCGTGAGAACAGAGGTGCACAAGCTCATGTCCAGCGAGGAGCAGCTACAAACACCCACTCACCCAGTTGTTGAGGTGCTTGGTGGGAAAGTGAAAAAATCCAAACATGGGCCCAGACTGTGGTCCTTATAATAGTAGTTGTGTTGAACGTTCATGTAATACAAAGCATAGGTCGTTCCTTTAACTTGTGTCAAATTAACTTCCTTCTCCAGAGTTTCTGCAGGTAACACTAGAATGGTGCCCTCTGCCATTTAAATTTCTAAAACTTGAGCCAGGCGCAGTGGGCGTGGGAGTACTTGGGAGGCTGAGACAGGAGGATCACAGGTTCTAGGCCAGCTTCAGCAACTTAGTGAGACCTCAGCAACTTAGTGAAACCCTGTTTCAAAATAAAATTTAAAAAAGGGCTGGGAGTGTAGCTCAAAGGTAGAATGCCCCTGGATTCAATTCCCAGTAAAGAAAACAAAAACAAACAAAAACCAAAAAAATGTTAGCTAGAGATTTGAGAACAAAACAAAATAGATCGTTCCATTCCTTTCCCTTTCTCTCCCTCTCTCTTCCCTCTCACTCTCCCCCTTCTCCCATTTCTTTCCTGCTAGGGATGGAACCCAGGGCTTCACACATGCTAAACATGTTCTCCACCACTGAGCTAAACTGTTAGCCCCCATAACAAATTTTCAAGAAAGAAAAATATAATCATAATGCACTGGCTTGACTTGGTAGAAAACAGTATTCATACTTATAATAAAGAAAGCACTCAATATAGACTTAATAAAAAAATGGGTGAGAGGAGCAGGGGGGTGATGAGTACCAACAGCTAGGCTCTTCCTTTCTGTGGCATCAGGAGGCAGTTGGACAGATTTCAGGACTGCAGTTTCAATCATTTGGGCTGATGGAAGCACTGGCACCGACCCAGTTGTAGGCAGATTCTCTGATACACAGAAATCCTCTGAGACAAGCTGGCAGCTCCGTTCTTCAGACCAGAGGACACATCTCACAGACACACAGAATGTACCTAGGCAGCTTATTCGATGTGTTTCTCTTTGCTGTTAATAATTAGAACAAAACAAATTAGATAGAAGAGTAAAGACAGCCGGATCTTGCTCTCACAATTTTACATTTACAGTTTGATTCACCCTCTCCAGCTTGTTCGAGGGCACAGATTTGTGTTGCCTGGCCCTTGAGAGGAGGGTTGCAGAGGAGAGTCACCTGCCTGCTGGGCAGGATCAACCAGCACCTGTCTCTTGATTGGCTTGTGATATAGACCTGTTGCATATGCTGGAGCTTCTGTGAAATATTAAAAACTGTACTAGTGAAAAAAATAACCCTTCTGATGGAAGTCAAGTACTAGTGCTGTTAACAGAAATCAAGACAAATCTTGGGATGTCTTAAGAAACAGTGGTTATAGGTCAGTAGATTGTCCAATGTTCTTCTCTATTAAAATGGCTAACTTGATAGTTTGAGTCCGGGTGAAATATTCCAGGTAACTTTTCTTTTGTGTGGTACTGGGGATTGAACCCAGGGGCAGTCTACCTCCAAGTTACACCCCCAGACCTATTTTATTTTTTATTTGGAAACGGTCTCACTAAGTTGCTGAGAGCCTCACTAAGTAGCTGAGGCTGGCCGCAAATCTGCGATCCTCCTGTCTTAACCTCCCAAGTACTGAGATTACAGGCGAGTGCCACCAGGGCTGGCTTTAACTTCATTTTTTGAGAAAATAGTAATGTTCTAATATTCATAATTTGGGGTAATTTGAGAGTATCTCAGGATGTATCTCCTCCTAATGTCGAGGTCTGTCCTTTATTGTTTTATACAACTAGCATCCAAGAGACATTTATTCTGTGAATAGCCTGTGTCAAGTGCCAAGGTTATTAAAATAGGCTCTGCCTCATGGAGCTTAGGAAATATATAAGTAGAATGCTGCCAGATAGGGATGCACGTTTTGACTTTAGACACAGCTACCACGGAGACCTCTCTGAGGATGTTATACTTGAGGCTGAGAGTGGGAAGCTGAGAGGAGGCACCAGTGAAGACTGAGGGAAGCGGAGGGAGTGGGAACCAGGACAGGCCATCAAGGATTTAGCACATGGAGGAAGTCTGATGTGCATATATACATATGCAGTGCAGGGAATTAAATCCAGGGCTGTGTGATGCCAGGCAAGTGCTCTACCACTGAGCTATACACCCAGCCCTAAGATGTTTGATATATTCTAAGCACTATGGGAAAATATCAGAAGGTTTTAAGTGGGGGTGATATGATCTGAGTTTTATTTTGTTTGTTTTTGGTTTATGTTTCAAACAATCCCTCTGGCTTCTCTATGGAGAACGGATTGGACTGTGAAAGTAAGAAGCAATATGTGGGTCCTGTGAAATAAGTGGAAGTGATGTGGCCCTGGATTAGGGTGAGAGGCAGTGGAGAAGGAAAGAAATGGGTAGATTCGAGACCGGGCATGGTGGGTCACACCTGTAATCTTAGTAGTTGGGAGGCTGAGACAGGAGGATCACAGATTCAAGGCCAGGCTCAGCAACTTAGTGAGATCCTCAGCAACTTAGCGAGAACCTGTTTCAAAATAGAAAAATAAAATAGGGCTGGGGCTGTAGTTCAGAGGTAGAATGCCACAGGGTTCAATCCCCAGTACTTGCCCTCCCCAAAAGTGTAGATTTGAGATGTGAGCTAAAGATAGAATTTATATCTTGCTGATGGCTTGATATTTGTTTTCGTATTTTTTGAAAAATCAAGTGAGCATATTCATTTAACTCCTTGGCCTCTCAGATACTTTGTTCTACCTCATCTTGTCAATTTACCACAACTATGATGCATAAAAAACATAAATTACTTATTTCCTCCTGACAGGTGAAAAAATCAGTAAATTATTGATCACTAAATATTTTGCTTTCACTGGCATATAAATATGTAATCCTAGTGTTACTGGGATCTGTGTATTCTACTTTCCTGAGTGTGGGCTTCTAAATTTGACATCCAAGCCAGGCCTGGTGGCACATGCCTGTAATACCAGTACTTGGGAGGCTGAGACAGGAGGATTGCAGGTTCAAAGTGAGCCTCAGCAATTTGATGAGGCCCTCAGCAACTTAATGAGACACTGTTTCAAAATAAAAAATGAAACAGGCTGGGGTATAGATCAGCAGTAGAATGCTTTTGGTTCAATCCCTAGTACCAATAAATAAATACATAAATAAATAAATAAATAAATAAATAAATAATAAATAAATACATTTGACTTCCAAATCATTAGTAACTATATATTTCAGTTGCACAGGAGGACCAGTGATTAAAACTCTAGGAATGTAGCTGGGTAAGCAGTCTTACCATTCACTCCCGAAAACTTTCAGCATCTGAAAATGTAAAGTCAAATTCTTCAGACTCCTTCATTTACTGACCCAGGAGAAAAACACCCAGTGTCATATGTGTGTATTTACAAAGTAAATTATTTTACTTGTATGTATTTAAGTTTTTTTCCCCAATAGGACTCTTTTGAAAGCAGGTAGTCCTGGCTTTTTGTTTGTTTGTTTGTTTTTTTTTGTTTTTGCTTTGTTTTTTGGTTGTTTCCTAACTTTTTTCTGTTACTGATTCTTTAGCTCACTCTTGGTCTCAGCCAGGGATCCCTAGAGCTGGACCTTTACTGGGGATGCAGTCCCAGGGAAATAAGAGTGAGGGGAAGAAGGGAGCCGACACTGGGAAGGAAGAGAAAAAAGCATAAGATGGTGTGATTTCACCAGGAAACATAGCTATGAGGAGGCTCTGGAGAGGTCATGTGAGACGTGTCTGGAAACTGGGAAGGAGGAATGAGAGCTTACTTGCCAGTCTTCCCTGTCTCCTTCCCGTCTTTCGCTGGTCAGAGTTTGCTCAGCTACTTTAGATCATGTTCTTTGGTCCCTTGAGAAAGTATTGATCGGAGCATCAGGTTGTCTGGGCTTTAGGTCCAGCCTTGATGCTAGTTATGTGACCAGGATGGAGTGGCAGTTCCCACATCCAAACATATATCTGAACTACCTGGAAAAATGAAAAAGGAAGCATTTTGTTTCCCATCCCACACCAAATCGGCTTCCACCGGGAATGCGGTCCACGAAGCTGTGTTATCAAGCTCCTGGGAAATAACGGTGTGGCCAGTCTGTGGCGAGCACTGGGGACAGCTCCTAGATGTTCTCTAAGGCAACTTCCTCTGCTGATGTCCTGTGATTTGATATAAAATCCCTAGGTTTCTTATGGGATTTTGTAGATGTATCTTTGGTTTTATCTCTTGTTACTGCTCACACATCTCTTTGATTTATTTGATGCTAGTCTTTGATAACAAAATGCCCAGTTGTAGCATTTTCTGTGTTCTGAAAAATAAAATCCTCTTTAAGACATATGCTTCGGCACAAAGTTTCCAAGAATGGTTTGTGTTAAAATTGGAAAAATCTATCTGGAAATGTGAATACTGATTATTCCTTCACAGGAACTAGTGCAATTAGGACATTGTTTTAGCTGCGTGGCATGATTTAGTCTTGAGGAACACTTCATCATTTGACTTAATAGAGAGCATGATAGCTTCCCATATCTGAGATAAACACCTTGTAAGGGGAAAGGTGTATTTTGGCTCATGGTTCCAGTTCATGGTCACTTGGGCCTATTGCTTTGGGCCTGTGGCGACACAGCACATCATGGCAGAAGCACATAGTGGAGGAAACTGCTCACTTCCTGGGTCCTGGCAGGCAAAGAGAAGGAAGGGGCTGGGGTCCCAATATCCCCTTCAAGGGCGCATCCCCATTGTTCTAACTTCCTTCTAAAGGCCCCATCTCCTAGCTTCCACCACCTCCCAATAGCTCCACAGGCTGGTATTCCAGCTTGTGACACATGGGACTTTGGGGTATACTTGTCAAAGCCATAATACAGAATCTGGTGTTTTCTGAGAGTATCAGACCTGTGGCCTCTGCTTAGAATAAGATTCTTATTTCTTAGCTGAGGCTGAGAAAAAGCATGGATACAGGAGAAATGAGATAGAATCCTTCTCTACCATTTCTACCCAGACACACACAGGCCTGGAATGTACATTCCCCAGGGAGATTGTGCAGGTCACCATAAAGCTGTAAAACTATTGAGGCTTTGCGGGGTCAGGGGACATTTGCCTTAGCTGCCTGCTACAGTGTGCAGGTTACTAGCTTTCTTTAAAACAATTTCTTTAAAATCCCATGGTTAGCCAGGCGTGGTGGCGCATGCTTGTAATCCCAGTACTTTGGGAGGCAGAGACCGGAGGATCTGGGTTCGCGGCCAGCCTCAGCGCTCTCTCTCTCTCTCTCTCCCCCTGTCTTTCTCTATCTCTCTTTCTACCTAGTGAGGCCCTCCGCAACTTTGTGAGAGCTGGTTTCAAAATAAAGCATAAAAAAATAGGGCCGGGGGTGTAGTGCAGAGGTAGAATGTCCCTGGGTTCAATCCCCAGTACCGCAAAAAAAAAAAAAAAAATCCCATGGTTAACCCAGCATGGTGGTGCATGCTTGTAATCCTAGTACTTGGGAGACTAAGACAGGAGGATCGCAGGTTTGCGGCCAGCCTCAGCTACTTAGCGAGGCCCTCTGCAACTTAGTGAGACCCTGTTTCAAAATAAAGAATTTAAAAAAATAGGGCTGGGGGTATAGCTCGAAGGTAGAATACCCCTGGGTTCAATCCCCAGTACCACACACACAAAAAAAAGAAAATCCCATGGTTTCTAAGATTCAAGTCTTTGACAAAGTGATTGTCTTCAGTGATCCCTATTCTTTTATTCTCAAGGAACCTAGACACTAGTTTGTATTTTCATATACAACATCCAACAATTTGCAAGTTGCCTAGTTAAACTGTCCTGTAGGTTTGAAGCGCAGGCACATGATCACACTCTAATTTCCCAAGTTTCTTACTTTTAGCCTCCAAATTCAGTTTTCCAAACACTCCTTGGTTGGGTCACCAATATACAAAAAGGAGTGGAAAGCCTAAAGATGAAGTGAGCATTTTTGTGTTCCATGGCAACCAAGTTACTTCTGCCTTTGCTCTTCCTATCCCTTTGATCCCCTTGGCCAGTGCTCTGTCTCTAAGGGCAACATTGGTGTTTGGTACCAGCACACCACATGCTCATAGAAATTGGTTTTCTTAGTTACCCTCGGGTGTGAATGGTGGCTGGTAATGGTGGTGGTATAGCAGGCGGTGACTTCAGGTCATGGGAAAGTTTGCTGCGTTTAAATATGAACCAGCTTGTTTTTTTTTAATATTAGTTTAGATCAAATGTTTCTCCTATTGCTTCTTTTTTTAATATGTTTTTATCGGCACATTGTAGTCTCACATCACAATTAGTATCAGTTTGGTGTTAACATATATGCACACGGCTCTTGGTGTCCCTCCCCCCCGCCTCCCCCACACATGTAGTTCTGAGAATGATGTTGGTATAATCTCATATGTACACATTGTTTATGATAGTAATTCCATAGATTCACTTCTTTCTTGCCCTTCCCCTTCCCATGCACCACTAAGGGTTCTCTGTTGTCATTGGAGTCCCTTTTGTGTCTGCACTACTCCCTAGGTTGCGCATATTAATGAAAACATAAGTCCCTTCTGTTTTTGTGATTGGCTAATCTCACTTAACATAATGTTCTCCAGATCTTTCCATTGTCTTGCAAATGCTGCTATTTTGTTCTTCTTTATTGCTGAGTAGAATTCCATTGTGTGTATTTTCCATAATTTTGTAATCCATTCATCTGTTGATGGACATCTAGGTTGGTTCCATAATTTGGCCACTGTGAATTGTGCTGCTATGAACATGGGTATGCATATATTACTGTTGTTTTCTGGTTTCAGTCTCTTTGGTATGATACCCAGTAGTGGTATAGCCGGATCATATGGTGGATCCATTCCCTGTTTTCTGAGGAATCTCCACACTGATCTCCATAGTGGTTGAACTAGTTTGCAATCCCACCAACAGTGTAGAAGGGTCCCATTTTCCCCATATCCTCGCCAACATTTGTTGTTGTTTGACTTCTTAATACTTGCCATTCTAATTGGGGTCAGATGAAATCTTAGAGTAGTTTTGATTTGCATCTCCCTGATTGCTAATGATGTTGAACATTTTTTCATGTATCTATTGGCCATTTGTATCTCTTCTTTTGTGAAGTGTCTCTTCATTTCAGTTGCCCACTTCTTGATCGAATTGTTTATTTTCTTAGTGTAAAGTCTTTTAAGTTCTTTGTATATCCTAGATATTAGACCTCTGTCAGAGGGATAGCTTGCAAAGATCTTCTCCCATTCTGTAGGCTTTCTCTTTAAGCTCTTGATGGTTTCCTTTGATGAGCAGAAGCTTTGTAGTTTAATGCTATCCACTTATTAATTCTTGTTTTAATTTCCTGTGCTTTGGAGGTCTTGTCAAGGAAGTTTCTACCTGTGCCTATATGATGGAGTGTTGGCCCTATGGCTTCTTCTAATAATTTCACAGTCTCTGGTCTAACTTCCAAGTCTTTGATCCATCTCGAGTTGACTCTTGTGCAGGGTGAGAGGTAAGGATTCAGCTCCTTTTTTCTACAGGTAGATAACCAGTTTTCCCAGCACCATTTGTTGAAAAGACTGTCCTTTCTCCAACCTATGTGCTTGGCACCTTTGTCGAAAATCAATTGGCTATAAGTTTGTGGACTTGTTTCTGTATCTTCTATTCTGTTCCACTGGTCTATGTGTCTGTTTTTGTGCCAGTACCATGCTGATTTTATCATTATAGCTCTGTAGTATAATTTCAAGTCAGGAATTGTGATGCCTCCTGAATGGTTCTTATTGCTGAGAATTGCTTTGGCTATTCTGGGTCTTTTGTTTCTCCATATGAAACTAATGACTGCTTTTTCTAGCTGTGTGAAAAATGAAGTTGGTATTTTGATAGGGATTGCATTGCTGTGTAGATCATTTTTGGCAGGATGGCCATTTTGATAACATTTTTTCTGCCTATCCAAGAGCAGGGGAGATCTTTTCATCGTCTAAGATCTTTGATTTCTTTCTTCAGTGTTCTATAGTTTCCATTGTAGAGGTCTTTTACCTCTTTGGTTAAGTTTATTCCTAGGTATTTGATTGGTTTTGAAGTTATCCTGAATGGAATTGTTTTCTGGATTTCTTTCTCAGTGGATTCATGGTTGGCATATATGAAAGTTACTGACTTTTTTAGGTTGATCTTATATCCTGCTACTTTGCTGAATTTGTTAATCAGCTCTAGTAGACTTTTGGTTGAGTTCTTTGGGTCTTTCTAGATATAGGATCATATCGTCTGCAAATAAAGATAATTTTAGTTCTTCTTTTCCTATTTGAATTCCTTTGATATCCTTCTCTTGTCTTATTGCTCTGGCAAGGGTTTCAAGGACTATGTTGAAAAGGAGTACTGATAGTGGGCATCCTTGTCTTGTTCCTGATTTTAAGGGGAATTCTGGCAATTTTTCCCCATTCAATATGATGTTGGCTTTGGGTTTCTTATATATTGACTTAATGATGTTGAGGTATGTTCCTTCTATTCTTATTTTCTGTAGAGTTCTTAACATGAATGGGTGTTGAATTTTGTCTAATGCTTTTGCCACATCTATTGAAATGATCATGTGATTTTTGTTTTTAGTTCGGTTTATGTGGTGGATGTCATGTATTGTTTTGCGTATGTTGAACCAGCCTTGCTTTCCTGGGATGAAACCAACTTGGTCATGGTGTACGTTTCTGTCAATATGGTTTTGAATGCGCATGGCTATTATTTTATTTAGAATTTTTGCGCCTATGTTCATTAATGATATTGGTCTGTAATTTTCTTTCCTTGAGGTATCTTTGTTTGTCTTTGGTATTAATTTGATGTTGACCTCGTAAAAAGAGTTTGGAAGAATTCCATGTCTTTTAATTTCACAGAATAGCTTGTGAAGTATTGGTTTTAGTTCATCTGTGAAGGTTTTGTAAAATTCAGTTGGAAAACCATCTGGACCTGGACTTTTCTTTGAGGAAGACTTTTTATTGCTGTTTCTATCTCTGTGCTTGCTATTGGTTGATTCAGTTTTTCTGTATCCTCTTGGTTCAATATAGGTAGGTTTTTTGTGTCTAGAAATCTTTCGACCTCTTCCATGTTTTCCATTTTATTGGAATATACGTTTTCAAAGTAGCTTCTTATGGTCCTCTGGATTTCTCCACTATTTCTGGTGATATCCCCTTTTTCATTTCTGATTTTGGTAATTTCCGTTGATTCTCTCCTTCTTTTGGTTAGGTTAACTAGTGGTTTGTCAATCTTGTTAATCTTCTCAAAGAACCAGCTTCTTGTTTTGTTGATTCTTTGTATTGTTGTTTTTTATTTTCTATTTCATTAATTTCTGCTCTGATTTTAGTTGTCTCTTGCCTTCTACTGGCTTTGGGCTGCGATTGTTCCTGTTTTTCAAGATCCTTGAGGTATGTCATTAGGTTATTTATTTGGATGTTTTCTGTTTTTCTTATGTGGGCACTCAGTGCTATAAATTTTCCTCTTAACACCGCTTTCAAGGTGTCCCACAGATTTTGATATTTCGTGTCTCTATTTTCATTTAATTCCAGGAATTTTTTTATTTCTCCCCTTATTTCTTTTCTGATCCAATCTTCATTCAGGAGTCTATCGTTCAGTCTCCATGTACTTATGTGATTACTTTTTGTCTTCCTGTTGTTAATTTCCAGTTTCAATCCATTGTGATCTGAGAAGATGCAGGAAATTATATCACATCTTTAGAATTTGCTGGTGCTTGCTTTGTGATCCAGTATGTGGTCTATTTTGGAGAATGTTCTGTGGGCAGCTGAGAAAAATGTGTATTCAGGTGTTGTTGGTTGAAATAATCTGTATGTGTCTATTAGATCCATTTGGTTTATAGTTTTCTTTAGGTCTGAGCAATCTTTATTCATCTTTTGTCCAGAGGATCTATCTAGTGGCGCGAGTGGTGTGTTGAAGTCTCCCAATATTATTGTGTTGGGTTTATTTGGGACCTGATGTCCCAAAGAATTGTTTTATGAATGTGGGTGTGCCCACATTTGGGGCATAAATGTTTACTATTTTTATATCTTTTTGTTGGATTGTTCCTTTTATTAATAAGAAGTGACCCTCTTTGTCTCTTCTGATGTGTTTTAGCTTAAAGTCTGTTTTGTCTGATATAAGCGTTGCTACCCCTGCTGTTTTCGATCG
>PVJS01002203.1:72757-87125 GCA_004027185.1 Glis glis
ATCCTTTTACCTTTAGCGTATGAGTATCTTTGGCTAGAAGGTGAGTTTCTTGTAGACAGCATATAGTTGGGTTATGCTTTTTGATCCACATTGCCAGTCTGTGCCTTTTAATTGGGGAGTTGAGTCCTTTGACATTCAATGTTATTATAGAGATATGATTTTTGTTTCCTATCATTTTGAGTTTTATTTTCTATTTGCTATAGTGACAAATCTCCTTGTTTAGTTGCTTACCTGGTGGAGTTCACCTCTCCTGTGGTTCTGAAAATCGCCCGTTTTTCCTTCTTTGTGGTTTATTTCTTTTAGGATTTTCTCTAGTGTTGGCTTGGTCCTCATGAATTCTTTAAATATTTGTTTATCATGGAACATTTTTATTTCTCCATCAATTTTAAATGATAGCTTTGCTTGATATTTCAGTCTTTGGTGGAAGCTGTTTTCTTCCAGGGTCCGGAGCACTTCATACCAACCCCTCCTGGCATTCCTGACTTGGGTTGAGATGTATGGGGTGATTTTTATTGTTTTGCCCCTGTATGTCACCCATTCTTTTGTTTTTGCTGCTTTTAGAATTCTTTCTTTGGCCTATATATTAGTCATTTTAATTGTTATGTGGTGAGGGGAGGTCCTACTTTGGTCCTGTCTTAACGGTGTTCTGTATGTCTCCTGTATGTGTATATCCAAATCTTTCTCTATGTTCTGGGTTCTGAGGCGTGTCATGGATGGCTGCCTGAGTCGTGCCGGAGGACGCTGGGGTCTGAGGCCGGGTGCGGAGGTTTGTCCTGGTCGTGCTGGAGGGTGTGGGAGTCCGAGGTGGGGCGCAGGGGTCTGAGGCCAGGCGCAAAGGGCCACCTGGGTCGCCGTAGAGGATGCTGGGGGCCGGGGCTGGGCACAGGGGCCACCGGGGTGACGTGGGTGGACACCGCGCACCGGGGCCAGGTGCAAGGGCCACCAGGGTGAGGCAGGAGGACCCCAGGGGCCAGGTGTAGGGGCCGCTGCATCACGTGGGAGGACGCCGGGGACTTGGGCCGAGCACAGGGGTCGCTGGGCCGTGCGGGAGGATGCCAGTGTTCGGGGCTGGTCACAGAGGCTGCTGGGGTGATGCGGTAGGAGGCCGAGGTCCGGGGCTGGTCACAGGGGCCGCTGGTGTGACGTGGGAGGACTCCGAGGTCCGGGGTGGGCGCAGGGGCCGCCGACGTGACACGTGAGGACGCTGATGTCCGGGGCAGGTGCAGAGGCCACCGGGGTGACGCACGGGGACACCAAGGTCTGGTACCTGGCACAGAGGTCGTTACAGAGGCTGCCAGGGTGACACGGGGGGGGGTGCACCAAGGTCGGGGCAGGCGCCGAGGCTGCCGCAGTGACACGGGGGACACAGATGCCCGGGGCAGGCGCAGAGGCCGCTGAGGTGATGCGCGGGGACGCCGAGGTCTGGTACCTGGTGCAGAGGCCGCCAAGGTGACGCCGAGGCATGGGGCAGTTGCAGAGGCCGCTGGGGTGACGAAGGAGGACGCCGAGGCTGGGGGCGGATGCAGAGGCCGCAGGGGGGATGTGGGGGGCACGCCAAGGCCTGGGGTGGGCGCAGAGGCTGCCGGGGTGACCCGGGGGCAGGAGACGCTGAGGCCCGGGGCGGGCGCCTCTCCTTATTGCTTCTACCCACACTTCTGCCGTGTTTACTGGTTAGCATTTTTGTTATCATCTCTATCTCCTCCTTCGCCTAATTGCTTCAGGCATTTTATCATGAATTATATAAAGTATGTATTGTTTGTGAACCCCCTTATGCTTTATTTTATGTTACATTATTTTTTGGAAGCAGGAAGCTAAAAATTGTCTCACAACAGCCAAATTGCTATTGAATACGCAGACTGACAGAGCTGCTTTCTTGAGGAACAAAGGCAGGCCTAATTTCATACATTTCCACATTTTCATACATTGTAGAGATAACAGAGGCCTTTTTCTTGGCAGGAGGTGTGGGGGTGAGGCATGCTATAACTAAACTAGATACCCCAAACTTCTTGAGCAACTCAGTCGTAATGGAAAGATGTGAGGTCTGAGAGCCAGGAAGCTCTGGGCTGAGTTCATCCCCATCACTTGTTAGAGCGGTGACATTGGCGCCGTGACTTAATCACTTAAAATATCTTTGCTTATTTGTAAATTGAGGGTAGTGAGCTAATTTCTTTATGTTTTTGTGATGTATAAAGATAATTCCTATAAAGTGCACATCATATTGCCTGAGGCCTGGCAAAGTCTTAATAGATTGTACCCTAAGACTTAACATCATGTTTATGTTCAGGTGGGCTGCCATGTAAAGTTGAACAGAAATGATAATAGGATTCTATGATATATTTTAAAAGAAAACTGAGTTTTGTTTTGAGTAGGTTTCTTTCTCCTTTGTTTTTCTTCAGGCATCTGTGTATTTTGAGGTAAAATAGGACTATTGCTGAAGAAAAGTTTGCCATTCATATTCAGCTTTGACATTCATAATACTATATTTCCTGTAAGATAATAGCCTTTAAAATTATACTATACTTTGAGGGGATTTCCCCTCCCTCCCTCCTATCTTCCCTTCTCCTTCCTTTTTTTTTTTGGTACTAGAGATTGAACCCAAGGCATTTTACCTCTGAGCTACACCCCAGCCCCTCCTTTTGTTTTTTAAATTTTGAAACAGGGTCTTGCTAAATTGCTAAGGCTGGCTTTGAACCTGCAATCCTTCTGTCTCAGCCTCCCAAGTACTGGGACTACAGATATGCACCGCTATCCTCCCTCCCTTTCTCTCTCTCTCTCTCTCTGGGATGGAACCCAGGACCTCACACTAACTCTACCACTAAGCTACATCCCTAGCCTAAGGGGACTTTCTAAATTTCTTTAGCTCCCCCTTTAACATAACAAGAACCAAGTTTAGAGTACTCTTCTCATAGACCTGTCCTCTAGAGAATGGACTCCTTCTAGCTGTGAGGGCTTGGTCACAGTCCTTTTCTGTTCCATGATAGAAGGAAGAAGAGAGAGCCCCATGCCTTCTAGTCCCAGGTATTGCTAGGAAGAATTCAAGAAAGAGAAGAGAAGGAATGTAGAGGCTGGCGTTTTATGTCTCCCTTGTCAAGCATAATCCTGCTGTAGGGATATGCTTGAGGAGAGTAATTAAGAAATATCTTTTTTGGGGGGGTTGTTTTTTCAGTACTGAAGATGGAACCCAGGGCATTGCATATACTTGGCAAGAGCTCAACCACTAAGCTACATCCTTAGCCCCTAGAAATATCTTGATAAGTCAAGGAAACCATAAAAAGAGCATGTTCTGAGCCAAAGTGCAGGTCTAGTATAGTTAATTAGGTGGGCTGGCATGGCTAGGCAGGGCCTTCTGGTCTGCTTTCCAAGTGTCTGTGTTTTTGTATTGAATGTTGGCTTAAAATGAAGGCACAAAGTGGATACCTGGGCCAAGGCCCGGGCAGAGTGGCAGGGGTTCAGCTGCCCTGGATGGACTGCTTTCACCTGCAGTCCCAGCATCCTCTCAGTCACTCTTGAAAGTGTCCCAGTTGCACTCTAAAGGGTATGATTGCTTATCCCAAAGAGATGTATCCCCAGCGGGCAGTGAGGGGGCTGAGCTGTCAACTAAGCATCCCCAGAGTCCTGGCAGGGCCCCTTGCCAGATCATAAGTGACACCAGGTGACAGTTGTACTTGCAAAAGCAGTGGGATGTCCGCACGGAGGTCAGGAAACCAGAGGACACAAACCACATGCTTTCCAGGACCTCCTTTCTTGGACAAGCACAATCGTGAAGTTGGGGAGGGTGTAGGATCTGAGAAATTTCAAAGATATCTTACAGAGAGAGAGAGTGAACATTGCCTAAGAGGACAGTCTTTAGGTTTTGTGTTAGATTGGGTTGAATTGACTGTTTTTCCCTGTGCACAGAGGATGGGGGCTCCTGAGGAAAACAGGATTGGTTGGGCAGAGGGTATACTTCATTTCCTCTGCAGCATTTCAGTACTGTGTGAGCAAATTTTGCAGCATTGTCTCTGAACAAGTCCCTTTTCCCACAGCTTCTTTGCATCCTTTCTCTGCTTTCCTTCTGAAGGTTTCTCAGGCTGTTTAGAGAACATCATTGTAAGCCTAGAAACATTTAGCACCAAGCCAGGCATGGTTGCACATACCTGTAATCCCAGTACTTGGGAGGCTGAGACAGCAGGATCACAAGTTCGAGGTTAGCCCATAGTAACTTAGCAAGATCCTGTTTCAAACTAAAAATAAAATAGACCTGGGGATCTACCTTAGAGGTAGAAAGCTCCTGAGTTCAATCCTCAGTGGCCCCCACCCCCAAAGTTAGCACCTAAGTGGACTAGAGATAGTTCTCAGTTTTTACTACTTTACATTTTCCTCCTTGTTCAGTACCGACCATAGACGTAGGCAATGCGTCATTTATGGCTAGAGTCCACTTTCTATCTGTAAACCCTTAGGGAGTCATCTTTAGGGACATGTTGTTGTCTAAAGTTGGGGAATGCTTATAGATAGTATTTATTTTAAAGCCTTTAAGTTGAGGTATAATATTCATAAATTTCATTAATCTTAGTGTCTGACCCAATGTCTTTTAAAATAATTTTTAAGATAATGTCCTTTTGTCCTGGACAGTAGGCTAGGTCGGCTAGTCAGCCCTTGCCACTTCCTCACCTGGTCACCTGCTGATAGGAACCTTCAGTGTTAGGGATTAACTTAGAATTCACAGACTTGAACTTAATTTTATAAAATCCAATAAGGTAAGTTTTACAGGTACTTTAAAATGCTGTTTTGTGGAGGAGACCAGTCTGCACCTGGGCTGCAGTGCCAGGGGCTGCCATGATCCTGCCTTCTTCCTTCCCTCCTTTGCTCCCTTGGCCAGCTTTAGTCAGCCTGAACTCCCTGGAGTGGAGGGAGCCCAGGTCTTCAGTGTCCATTGAAGAGACAAAGGCCGTGTTAGCAAACTGGTAGACAATTCATTCCCTTAAAAAAAAAAGCCTCCTACTTATCCTTCTGTTGTTTATCATTCTTCCTTATAAACAAAATACCCCAAGAAGCATATCATAGCCATCCCATCTTCTCACCCCATTCCTTATTCACTTCTCTGCTGTCTGGCTCTAGTTCATCCCTCCATTGAAGCAGCTCTTGCTAAGTTATCAAACTTTAGACAATGGAGGAGAAACCCCAGTGGAACGAGGGAGGTGGTCTGGTGGGGGGGAAGGGAGAATCAATGAAGGAAATACTTTCATTGACATTATGTACATATGTGAGAATACCAATGCCAATCTCAGTGCCGTGTGCAGGGAAGAGGGGAATGGGAGGGAGCTGGGGAAAATTCACTAACTGCTGTGTGCATGTATGTCACTATCACTATGAACTACATTATGATGTGAGACTGTAAGACTATACTGCACCAATAAAATATAAAAAAGTCATCCCTGTTATCAAATCCATCCTATTGCTAAATAAGATGAAGACATTTCCCAGTATTTCTGTTTGAATTCTTAGAGACATTTGACATTGTTGACTATGTCCTACCTCCTCAAATGCCTTTTCTTTGCTTCTCCCACATAGCATTTCTGAATTTTCTCCTCTTTTCCCCCCCTACCTTTGCAAGACTGCCTTTCTCTAGCTGGCCACTTAATGTTGAAATTCTTTACAACTCAATCCAAGGATGTCTGTTTCTCACTGGCTGGTGGTTCATAGTTCCAGCAGCCTAAATACCCACTTCTTATAACAGTTTGCAATTAAAAAAAATACATAGTGCTCTGCCTGTAATAAAAAGGGAAATGATTTCTATTTAGTATTTATATGTGCTTAGGTATGTAGAAGGCATAATTAAGTAGCCAGATGCTTGTACTTCTACGTGGAGTCATTGATGGTGAGTGTAGTTGTTCATTACATAGAGTCCACAGTACAGACAGAGGAGTGTTGAGCGTTGGCACTTGGTTACCATGAGTGCTGATGCGATTATCTGAACCAGTAAGTAACTCTGGATAAATACTGAATAACTTTCCACTTGTTCCTTAATTTACATTGTTCTCACTGTCCTGGATAATTTAATGGAAGTTGAAACTAGGCAAGAAATACAAGCCTTGGTGTTTATATGTAAGAGGATATTAGATTCCAAGCTCAGGCTTTTTAACTTTCATGACATGTAGGAATTGGGACACTTCTTTTCCGAATTGTGCTGTGTTTTGCAAGATACCTGGCATTGCTAGTCCCCTCCCAGGGAAAGGCAGTAGCATTCCCACAAGGTTGTAAGACACCTGCCCTATCTTACACACCCTGAAAATTTCCCAATGTCCCCTAGAGTTCTTGCCCCTAATACCCTTCTGTGGTGAAGAGTTCACATATTGGCAGCACAGTCCCATTGCAACAGTGCTGAGACATGATCAGGCCATGCAGAGTCTGCTCTCATGAATGGACTCATGTCCTTGTCACAGGCATGGGTTAGTTATTTGGGGAATGGATTTGTTTTAAAAATGAGCTTGTCCCTTCTTGCTCCACACTCATGCCTGTTCTCTCCCCATGTGATGACATGTAATGACCCAGCAGGAAGGCCATTACAAGATGTGGGCCTCCATCTTGGACTTCCTGGCCTTTAAACTGTGCCAAATACATTTCTTTACAAATTACCCAGTCTGTGATATTGTTACAACAGCACAAAATGGACTGAGACAGGTCCTTCTCAGTGTGGAGCCTATTGCTTTAGGAGGTCTTCTCCATGATCCAGCCCATGTGCAGGTAACACGTGCACTTGTGCCTTCACCTGGGCCTCTCTTCTCAGCTCTGTAGCTGAATAACAGATTGTGTGTGTGCTGTCCATTGTAAAGATTGCTGGGAACTTGATCATGGACATAGTGTCCATCTGCTTATGCAAATCAGGAAACTAAGAGTCATCCTGGAGCCCCCTCCTTTACCCTCTGTGGGTATCTAATCCATCCTCTTCTGATTCTGCAGTTTCCTAAATACTGAACATTATTTTCTAAGTGTTTTTTCAAAACTCTTCACTTCTCTCCAGCTCTACCTTAATATCTTGCCTCCAAACTGCCATAACCCCTGACCTGGACCCCCACAGCAGCCTCCAACTGACCCACCTGCAGCTGTGTGGCTTCTTCTGTTCCTCCTTCCATTCTTCCCCTTCCTCTGGCTACCCCAATTTTTTTTGTTGTTACTTGTAATTACCACATTTCATTCTTGTGTTAGACCTTATAACACAAGCTGCTCCCCTTGCTGAAATGTTCCTTCTCCTTCTATTCTGTCTGTCCCACTCATCCTGCAGTCTTAGCCTTTGTCATCATCTCTAAGAAGCCTTCTTTGACCTTCCTTCCTGGCAAAGTCAAATCTATCATATGCTCTCCTAGTATTTCATAGCACCTCTGAGTTCTGGGGTTGCATTTACTATTATGATTATTGAATCAAAATTGTCTGCTCAACGAGAGCAAGAATATTTTCCAATTTTGCTCACGATTACATCTCTAATACTGAACATGGTGCCCCACATGCAGTAGGCCCTCCATAAAGGCTCCTGCAGACATTGCTGAAACCTGGAATGAGATTTTTGTGGCGAGAGCAGTGACCTGTTCCATTTGGTGTCAAGAGGGGGCAGCAGAGAGCTGTAGGAGCAGAGGTCTCTTCTGAGGTTAGTAAATCCAGTTTGTCAGACTGTTTAATCAGGAGTAGAGGAGGGGCAGGAGAACTGTCAAAGTGGAAAGAAACTGAGAATCAAAATGACAGTTTATCCAGAAAAGAAATGGAGTGAGATTGAGGAGCTTGTAGCTGGAGTTGAGGGAGGAGGCTGTGAGTGGAGACGGGCGCTGTGCTGTCTCACCAGGCTGTTCTGGGTTGGAAGAATCTGGCCCCAGTAAACCTGAGAGCTGTAATGATGCAGATAGGGTGGGGCAGTAAGGGGAGAGACCAGTTTCTTCTTGCTGGTGACAAACTTGCTTTGGAAAATCTTATGATCTGGCAGGAGGTGACAGTTCTGTCCCTCCGTGGGGGTATAGGACTAACAGGTTGGACTGGGGTATAAAGAAGAAGGGAGAGGGATAGACACTAACATTTCCAAATACTCTGTGGGTTACAGGCACAATGTAGTCTGATAAAGTCAATAAATCCCTCATTTGAAAGGTGAGGCTACAGTGGCTCAGAGGGTTACAGTAAGAATCTCCAAATCATATTCATGTGGCCAAGCTGAATCTGTACCCTTAACTCCCTTGACTGAAAAAATGAAATTCTTCCTAATATACTATAGTGACTTAAAGGTTTTGGTGATGGCTTCTTTTTGCTTACTGTGCCTGAAGAGAAATGTACTATTTTTAATTATGTGTCATATTGGCAGGTTCAAAATTTGTACTAGAGGAGCAGGGGGTATAGCTCAGTGGTAGAGAGTTTGCTTAGCATGCTAGAGGCCCTGGGATTGAACCCCAGCACTAGAAAAGATTATCTATCTATCTATCTATTATCTATCTATATCTATATCTATCTATCTATATATCTATCTATATATATAATAGAACTATTATCCTCTTTTATATACTTGTTGGTTCTTGGGAAATTGAGCAAACCATAAATATAAAATATTGCATTTTAGACTGTCAATTTGTAATCTCTGGTTGCCAACAAAGACTCAGAATTTGAAATGTCCAAGCTCTATGTGGCATGCTTGTGAGGGTCAAAAGAATGGCCAGAATTGTCCTACTGATTTTATACTGAAGGATGCAAAATTATTGTGAGGTTTTCATGGTCAAAGTGTTAATAAGTGGATACCAATGTAGGGAATAGGATTTTTGCTCATAGATCATGAGCCAAAATTATTTTGGAGCTAAAGAATTTCTGACCTTGACAAAATACTGTGGTGGTACATGCATACCCATATTTATAGGAGCACAATTCATAATAGTCAGGTTATATAACCAACCTAGGTGTCTGTCAATAGATGAATGGATAAAGAAAATGTGGTATATGCACACGATGGAGTTTTACTTAGCCACAAAGAGCAAAATTTGCCAGAAAATAGATGGAACTGGAGACCATCATGCAAAGTCAGATCAGCCAGACTTAGAAAATCAAGGGCCACATGTTTTCTCTCATACGTGGAAGCCAGAGAGAAAATAGAAGAGAAAAGGGACCTCATGGAAATGAGGAGAACAGTAGAGTAGTGGAAGGGGATTGGGTGGAGGATGGCAGGGAAAGGGGAGGTTCTGGGAAAGAAACAGACCAAATAATGTTATAGGCATATATGAATATACCACTCTGAATCCCACTGTCATGTATGGGGAGGGGCAAGGGGAGAGCTGTGGGGAGGAAAAAAGACCAAGTGATGTTGTGTGCATATATGAATGTATCCCTGTGTATCTCACTTTGATGTACAATTGCAATGCATCGATAAAACATTAATAATAAAAAACAACCCTCCCCCCAAACAAAAAGAATTTCTGATCTTGAACATAGCTTCCAGAGAAGGGAAGTTTTATAAGATCCTCTAAGACAGAACTTGAGAGAACACACATTCGCCCGTGCTGTGGGCACTGTGGGCACTGACTTCCCTTGCCTTGAGCCCCAGCCCAGGCCCCTCCCCTGAGCAGCACAGAGTGTGGATGGGGGGTCTCCAGCTGGAGTAGAGGAGCTTCAACTCCAGAAAACTAAGACTGGCCAGGTCGAGGGAATCACAGAGCGCTCTGTCACCTAACAGCAGAGGAAAAACTCTTCAAACTGAACATGCGTCAAAATGTTTTGGTAGAGAGAAATATGTGATTTTATCAAATAGTAAATAATGCTCAGGAAGAAAATACATTCTTCTTATCGCAAAGAAAAGTGTGGTGGAAAGCAGGTAGTTGTTATTGTTGGTTTTTCTCTATTATTTTGTTTCCTGGAGGGTTGGGAGGAATGGAAATGGACCTTTGTCATTTAATCTCTCCATTTCCCCTCTGGCAATGATTTAGATTACATCGTCTGTGTTTCCTTGTCCATATTCCCCAGATAATTTCATTTAAGCATTATTAATGATAACAATATCACTGTTAAAAGAATACTTTAGTTGCCAACAAATAACAGCAGAATTCCTGAAGCAGATTGCCAGACCCACTCCCTGTACTCCACGCTCCCCCACATGTCAGACTTTCGTCCAGCACTGTATTTGATTCTAGAAGTTTCTACCCTCAAGGAGCTGAGAACAAAGGGTACTTTTCCCCATATAAAGAAACGGTTGTTTGGAACTCAGAACATCTTTCCTTATTAAGCATTAACTAGTTCCAGGACTCTCTCATCAAAACCTCTTGAGTCAGTAGTGAAGCCACACTATAAAACCAATAGTTCCAGCCCGAATCCTAGGTCCTAGAAATGAGACTGACCATGTAGAGACGACAGAGGATCCAAGAGGAAGTGACAATGTGGCATTTGAAGATTTAAGTAAATTTCTACTTTAAATTCCAGATGGTTTCCCATGAGGTGACAGTAGAGGACAGTGTGTACAGTGAAATCTCGGGAGGAAGCAGAGTACTGAATGCCCATCACTTCTAACTGCACTTTTAAAGAATGTTCCAACATTATTCTTTAATTCTTTTCATTTCACAACATAAAGGAAAAAATACATCAAAGTTATATATCATCATAATAAAAAATCTTTTTTTTGTGGTAATGGTGATTGAACCCAGAGGGGTTCTACCTCTGAGCTACACTACCATCCCTATTTTATCTATTTTTTATTTTGAAACAGGGTTTTGCTAGGTTGTTGAGGGCCTTTCTAAGTTGCTGAGGCTGGCCTTGAACCTGTGCTCCTCCTGTCTCAGCCTCTTAAGTACTGGGATTACATGTATGTGTCACCACGCCTGGCAAAAATATCTTAAGAGGTTGAAGAATTTTGTTAGTTTTATCAAAGTACTATTTTCATTTAAAAAATCTAATAATATTAGTGTTTTAATTAGATAAAAGGAATTTCTCTTTTCCACACCTCTTTATCCTGTTGTTTTGTTTGCAAATTATGTTCATATTTTTAAATAATATGTGCATATTTTATTTCTTGAAGCAAGTGTTTATTTATTTGCTTATTTATTTATTTATTGTGGTACTGGGGATTGAACCCCGGGGCAGTCTACCTCTGAGCTACATCCTCATCCCTCTTTTATTTTTTATTTTGAAATAGGGTCTCCCTAAGTTGCTGAGGGGCTCATTAAATTGCTGAGGCTGGCCTCAAGCTGAGAGCCTCTTGTCTCAGCCTCCCAAGTACTGGGATTACAGGTGTGTACCACCATGCCTAGCTACATATGTAAATTTTAAATAAATAAATAAAATACATGGTCTAACCTAACAGGTTACCTATCGATTTTATTTTATATTCAGTACCATTTGTTCTGTAGCCCCCTCCTCCTGTAAACTAAATTAGTTGTTCCTTCACCCTGCTGAATATTTCTCAATATTCTCAACCTGTCAATTCAAATATCCTGAGGATTTTTTTTTCACTTTTTTTCTACTCTATGATGATTCTGTTTCCTAGGTCCCACATTTTTGGCTTTCTTGATTTGCTCCCCTTGAATGGCTGTAGCCAATCTTCTATTCCTAAGAGGGGTATTAAGAGAAGTTTGCAATTTGAAGGTGAACATCATCTCCTTTAGAACTCTGAAGGCTTTGGTGGCGTGGTGGCGCACGCTTGTAATCCCAGTACTTTGGGAGGCGGAGACCGGAGGATCCGGGTTTGCGGCCAGCCTCAGAGCTCTCTCTCTCTCTCTCTCCCTGTCTCTCTCTCTCCCTCTCTCTCTCTCTCTCTCCTTAATGAGGCCCTCCACAACTTCGTGAGACCCGGTTTCAAAGTAAAGTATAAAAAATAGGGCCGGGGGTGTAGCACAGAGGTAGAACGCCCCTGTGTTCAATCCCTGGTACCGCAAAAAAAAAAAAAAAGAGTATAGGCATTTGCAATTGGGTTAATCTTTGTAGCAGGTTGTTACTCTTTGTATCTGGTATTATTTTGCTTCTCATTCCTTTTTGATAGCCAGTTTTCTGAAAATTTATGCTGATGTGGCTTGGTATGGGTCTTTTTCTTCCACGGAATAGGTGCTTAGTAAACCTTTCCATCTGAAGGCCTCATCCTTCAGCTCAGAAAACATGTCTCAGAGTATTGTTTTAATCATGTCCTCTTCTCTGGTCTCTACTTTTAAAACTATTATTAAGTGGCTATGGGAGCTCCTGGATTAATTCTCTACATTTCAATTTCTTTCTCTTTTCTATTGCTTTGTCATTTTATTGTGATTTCTAAGAGACTTCTGTTTTGTTTCCAACTCTTCTAATACACTTAAACATTTTTCTATACTGCTGTTTAATTTCATTTTTTCTTTTGTTGATTTCATTTTGTGGATACAATAATGTAACACTTCTAATGAAATAAATTTTAATACTTACACTTTCCCCCTGTGTTCCTGTTTTTTTTTTTTGTTTGTTTGTTTAATTCTCTCTGGTGGGTTTTGGGGGAAGTCAATTGAACTTGCTTTCCACTTGGGGCACCATTAAGAAGGAAAAAAGGCAATGTATTGTTTGTAAATAAAAGAAAGAAGAGTATAGTTAGGGGAGACTAGATTGTTAGATTTTGGTTGATAACCACAGAGCTTTATGCCCTTTCAAAGGTAGTAGTTTAGATCTTAGGTACCCCCCAAAGGCCATTGTGGTAAAAGGTTTGGGCCTCAGCTTGGCACTATTGGAAGGTGGTGAAGTCTTTAAGAAGTGGGTTCCTAGCCTGTAATCCCAGTACTTGGGGGGCTGAGATAGGAGGATTGCAGGTTCAAAACCAGCCTCAGCAACTTAGCGAGACCCTCTGCAACTTAGTGAGACCCTATTTCAAAGTAGCTCAGAGGTAGAATGTTCCTTTCCTCCCTCCCTCCTTCACTCCCTCCCTCCCTCCCTCTTTCTTTCCTCAGTACTGGGGATTGAATCAAGGCTTTGCACATGGTGGGCAAGCATTTTACCACAGTGCTAGCACTTATTTAGTCTATTTTAGAAGGTGTTTATACATTCATACTATGTATTGGAATCTGCTTTTTCTGCTGGGGTATTATAGCAGAGTGTACTAATACCTTGCTACGGCATCCATGCCACATTGTACTTAAACTCTGCTGATTTATTTGGTGCAATAAAGACACCTGCTAGATTAACTAGAGAAGGACAGAGATGGTAGAAGAAGAGAAGAGAAATACACAATAGGATTCCAAGTTATGAGTGGACCTCAGTCAGTTTGGGCTGCCATAATGAATTACCATGGACAGATGTTTATTTTTCACAGTTCTGGAAGCTGGGAAGCCCAAGATCAAAGTGCCCGCAGATCTCATGTCTGGCAAGGGTCCCCTTTCAGTTTTGTAGATGGCTGCCTTCTTGTTGTATTCTCACATGGCAGAGAGAGTGAGAGCTTTGGTGTCTCTCCCACCTCTAAGGACACTAATCCCATCACAGGCCTCGACCCTCCTGACCTCATCCAAACTTAATTACCTCCTAAAGGCCCCACCTCCCAACACCATCCAATTAGGGCTTCAACTAAGAATTTTGGGGGGGGCACATTCACTCCATAGCATGGGGCCAGAATTTTTATTTAAAAAAATATATATATATAGCCGGGCGTGGTGGCACATGCTTGTAATCCCAGTACTTTGGGAGGTGGAGACTGGAGGATCCAGGTTTGCAGCCAGCCTCTGCTCTCTCTCTCTCTCTCTCTCTCTCTCTCTCTCTCTCCATGTCTCTCTCTCTCTCTCTCTACCTAGTGAGGCCCTCCGCAACTTCGTGAGACCCGGTTTCAAAAATAAAGCATAAAAAAATAGTGCCGGGGGTGTAGCGCGGAGGTAGAATGCCCCTGCGTTCAATCCCTGGTACCGAAAAATAAATAAATAAATATAAATGAATATATAAATGAAAAATAATCAAGATGATCATGTCTTGTATACCTAGGAAGTGAAATATTTTTCCTTTTGTGTTCTCCATTCCTTTATGCATGGACCCATTACTGCGATGGTTTGGCACTCAGGCTGTCTTAAGATGACAAGCAGAGATACGATGAGTGATTTGAGAGGGATAAGGAGTCTTTCCTCCTGTGGAGCTTGCCAGGCTGCACACCAGTGGATCTCCTCAGACCCCAGGCAGCACTGATGGCTTAGGACAGAACAGCCACTGGTGCTGTGCTCTTGAAGGGGGGCAGATGCCCTGTGGGTGAAGGGCCAGTGTTTTCTTACTGCCACCTTTTTGCAGGGCTCTGTAGTTGAAGAGTGGATCAATAGGTCAAACTGCAATTCCATTTGTATGATCATTGCTGAGCATCAGGTTTAGAGACCTTTTCTTGTATTCCCCATTAACTTACTCTTAATTCCCAATGCTTCGTGTGTGTGTGTGTGTGTGTGTGTGTGTGTGTGTGTGTGTT